>PGCI01000291.1:0-117978 GCA_002873125.1 Puccinia coronata f. sp. avenae | reverse complement strand
GGCTATCACGTTTCTGTTTGATTATTTGGATGCCCGTCTGTTGGTCCTCAGGAGTAAGTCCAAAACCAGTTGCCAAGGATAGAGTGTGATTTTTCTTATACTTGTCCTTGTAACTGTTGAAGCAATCTTTCATCTGCCTAGAAGTAAGACTGATTTTGGAGAGTGACTGAATTTGCAGGTTGATTGCCATCAGCTCAAATCCATTAATTGTACCCTTGGGTGGTCGTCCCACAAGAGGTGCCTTCCCTGTTCCAAATCAGGCATCATAATTCTTCTTTATTTTTAGCCAATCAATGATAACAAGGTAGTCTTCCTTCTTCAGATGGCCAGTGTTTTTTTCAGCTGCATTGTTATCAGTAGAAACCTTGGCAGCTTTCTTTGTGGGTTTTCTTCCCCTTGTTGGCTTCTTGGGGCTGCTTTCTTCTTGATTGCTTTTTTGGGAGGCATGATTCTGGGAGAAGGTCAACAGGAAAAGTATCAGCTAAGTTCCTACAAGAAGATGATCAATATGATAAGCATAACAAACTGGATGGCAAGCACTGAACTTACTGAACTTGAGAACAATTGGTTGAGGAGTTGGTGAACTGGAGAAAGATTGATTGTGGAGTTGATGAAATGGTGTGCTTTGTAGAGGCTGATTTGTGAAGTACTATTCTGAGAGGATTCAAAAGAGTCAGTAGCAAACGGATGAGTGGGAATAAAATGGCTGTTGCTGGGGAATGAAATTGGAGGGGTTGAATTGTGGAAGTTTACCCACGGCAGTGTTCACTACAAACATTTGTAATTTCACCCAAAGAAAAAACTACTGTTTGGGTTAAGCAAAATGTTAACTTTTTTCAACAAAATGGCTCAGTAATAAAAATTGAGTAAAACTGAGCATGCTCAGCAAAATCCCCTAAATTTACCAAAATGAATAAAAATGATTTCTGCTCAGTTTGTAAAAAAAAAAAAAAATGCTGAGCGTGCTCAGTAAAGATTATTTTTCACTTCTGACCATTTTCTGTAAAATTGGGTATATGTTTTCACCATCCCAAGTTCACATTTTCCTTCTAGGTGGAATTGCAAATGTTTGTAGTGGTTTGTCAGCTGTGGGAAAAATAAAAAATGACTTTTTGCCCAAAATTGATTTGGGTTTAGGTTGATACTTGATAGGTGCTGACGCTAAAATTAATTTTTTTAAAATTTTATCAACTGTTTTGGAAATGGTGGATTTGTCAAGACCAGGCAATTACATAAGTGTGGATTTGGTCATATTTGATACCCCCTATTATAATTATTAGGTTGGAAAATACAAACATCTTGGAGATACAGGTATTGGATTATAAATGAGCATGTTTGGGGGACAAATAAGGGGAAAAAATGCTACAGTGCAACCTACATTATGGGCTCCAGAGACCAACAATTGGTTGCTCCTGCAGTCTCAGATAGTGCAGAAACTTCCTGTGGAGTGCTAAGAGTACTAGCCTTCCATTGTTTGGAAGATAACAGACCATTCTTGGATAGTAATCAAAAATGGTCAAAGGACAATCCCTTGGGCTGTTTTCAAACCACCTTGAGGGAAGGGCCCCACTCAGACAGAAGGTTCAAGGTAATGATGGGTGGCCAACCACCAAAAAAAATATGCAACCAGTCAATAACACCATGGGGCAGTACTTGTTGAGAAACTGCCCCTATTCTCCAGATGCTTTCAAGAAGAGGAAAATATTGGGAGGACAGTTTGCAAAGAGACCTCACAGACATGTTTGTGAGCAACTGACTCTGTGTGTCCCCCATAGGGACAGCTCAGCTCTGGTTTGTCAAAAACCAGAGATATCCTGCGTGCGGACACAATCCAATCACAGAAGTGTGTTTGGGACACTGTTTTAGTCAAGCATCCACCAATGACACTGAACAAAAAAAAACAGAGAAGGAAGAGAAAGAAAAACAACAACAAAAATCATGTCATGTCATTGTTTAGAAGGAAAGAATACAGAGCCTAACATGAATATGGGCCCAGTGATCTCTTCACTCATATTGCATTTGCCAACCTGTTGCATCCTGCTCTAGTTTACTCACCACATAATAAACATAATCTTATCCCTGCCATCCAATCCATCACACCGCTCAATTTGCTGATCCAATCCCCACATACCACAATCCAGTCAAACCTGTCTGACTGCATATCTCTTGGTGGGTGGACTTTGCTATGTGCCTGGCTAGAAGGGTTATCCAGTTTCAAGACTGACAGCAGGGCTCGATTTCTCCTTTGGTGTACCCAAATAGATACATGGTCTAGGAAGCCCTTACACAAGTATGCAGCTAGACAGGTTTCACTGTATATACCCCCCAACAAAACAAAGAAACAGGTGCACAAAAAGGCTAGTCACCTTACTTTTTTTCTTTTGTTGCACTTGACCATCAATCACACTTTCTAGAGGAGACACAGCACATGTGAAGCAAAGTGAAAAGATGCATACAAACACATAACAAAGGAGGTTCAGATTGCTTAAGTTTTTCAACACACACATGACACACACATGACAACAAAAGGGAAGAAAAAGAAAAGAGAAGGTCAAGTTCCCCCACGCACACACCACCACCACGACCACGACCACCGAAGAAAAAAAAACGTAATGTATATTATAAAAAAAAGGAGAAGAAAAAAAAGTGTATATCACAACATTGAAAGAAAAAAAAACGTAAAAAAAAGAAGTAGAAAGTCATGTACAGAAAGAGAAAAAGGGAAAAGTTGAGAAAGAGATTAACAGCAGCGGGGGAGCAGAGAAAAGGTAGAAGCAGTGAGTAGTAGTAGTAGTAGTAGTAGTACTTGAACAACAGGAGATCATAGAGAGAGAGAGAAGACACAAGCGAGGCAACAAACAAACAAACAAAAAAGGAAGAGATGAGAATGATGATGATGATGTTGAAGATGCCGATAAATAAGTCCCTTGGGAGGGGCAGCCATCCCCAGCTCGCGCGCCTTTGCTGATTTCTTGTGCATGTCTTGAGTGTGGATGATGGCGATGACGATGATGTGGACCAGCAACACACAAGCGACGAGGAGAAAGGACGAGGAGAGAGAGAGAGAGAGGGCGCGAAGGATGCGGAGCCATAGAGTGTATATATATATATGGTGAAACGTGTGTTTTGTGAAGAAGGGATAGGGGGAAAGACAAAAAAGACAGCAGGAACGAGCGGCGCCGAGGAAGGAAGCGGGGAAGGAAACAGATACAATACGGCCGGCGGAGCGCATAACCGCCGCATCTGCGCCGGCTTGCGCCGTGTCGTATATATACACACACACATATATATATCTACAATTTCGTCCAGCGTATGTCCAGCCGTCCTCCCCGCCCGCGTGCCTCGTCCATCTGAAAGAGAAAGAGACCATCACTCCACGGCGAACCCTAACACGCGTAAATACATAGAGAGAGAGTCACGTCAATCACCGCTGCGCCACGAAAAAGAGCCGGGCAAGAGAGAGAGAGAGAGAGAGAGAGAGAGCCACAAACCAAGGGTCTCCTCAATCGCAAAGCTGATCTTCTGCTCCAACCTGGAAACCACGGCCACCATCACGAGCACATGGAAATGAGCAAGACAAATCTCGATGGCCAAAAGAGATAAAAAGAAGCGGGGGACTCAACTGGTCAAAGTTGGGATAAGGGGGGAGGTCCAGCCGGTTGAAGCATGTATGCGACTTGGGCAGCTGCGTGATTTCGCCCGCCTTCTCGATGGTGAATCGGCGCGGGCCGTCCGAGCCTTGGAGGTCCTTGAACCCGTTGACGGGGATGCGGGAAGTACCTAATGGTGTTAACAAAAATCGGCCTGTTGGCATCAGCGGGGTGATGGGGGGGGCAAAAGTGAGGAGAGAGAGAGAGCGGGAGAGGAGACTGACCGGTAGTGAACTGGAGCAGACGCGACTTTTTCTCGGCGGGCCAGGCGCGGACGGCCTGCCAGAACCACTTGATGACCTGATCGTCCGGCTGGTAGCCGCGATAATCTGTGTGCTTGATCCAGTCATCCACGTCGATATCGCTCATGCCGCCGATCAGGAGCTCGAGCTCGCGCTCGTCAAACACGTTGATCAGCTCCTGCGGGATCAGCTCGTTGAACCCCGTCAAGAACGCCTTGAACTGCTCCGCTACCCGCTTCTCAATCCGCCACTGCGTAATTAACTCAATGTACTCCTTCTTGTTCTCTTCCGTCACCGGTATGTTCCGCCCGTCCTTCCGGAGATCGATGGTCACTACTTCGCCAAACTTCTCGTCTTCCACCGAGAACGAGTTCTCAATCACATCCGTGATGTCGTTCTCCCTATGAATGAACGTGAGCAAAACTCAGATGGCTGACTCAACTGCGCTTCATCAGCCAGTCCAGAAACTTACAGCATCCATGTTAATGACCTGAAGATTTCCGCATCGACACTTTCCATATCGGCCAACGCGATTTTCTTTTTGAGAATCATCTTGTAGAAGCTCGTGATGAAATAAGCATCCAGAAAGCGTCTAATGAAGGTGGAGCACAATCAGTCTCTCTCGTGAGGCCTCAAAAGAATCCCAACTGAAAGGGACAGGCCTCCACGAGTACTCATGTCCAAGCTCACCTGTGAAAGATAGCCAGCGCCAGAACTCGCCCGATAAATTTGAAGTAGTTGAGATGTTCAGGGTTGACGCCACTGTGTGGGTTAATTTGCTACAAGCACAAAAGAGGATACATGAGTCAAGGATATCTCTAAGAATGATCAGCCATCGAGCACTTACAAGGGTATAGTTGTCCACTGCCGAGTACTCGAAAAGACAGTAGAATGGGTTGAACATCTCGTGAGACAATAAAAAGAAGAACTCTCTGTGCACATGGATGCAAATAACATATGAGCTGATCGTAATTTCACAAAAAAAAAAAAAAACTACCGTGAAAGACATTCTTTTTTCACTCACCGAGAAACACCCCCATAATCAAGTCCATCTTCCCCATCGAACTTGATCATGAGACGCTTTTGAGATCGTTAGGTTGTTGCCTCATGATCTCAGCATAGCTGTCTTCAAAGATATGGCTCCGACGGATCTTGACATGGCACTGGCCAGGGTTGGGTCTCAAGGCGGGCTGGGACCTAAAGTAGATCAACTTCCTTCGGAAGTCCCGCTTGTACTGAGGCACATTTTGGTCAAGCGAGCTGGGCAGCCGGGGATCATCCCACGTGGTAGTCTTCGTGTTGTGATCAACAAAATACACTCGCGCAGTGGACGTCAATCGCATTTCCCATCCAGACGGAAGGGGCCCGAGCTGCGAGACAGCTTGCGGCTTCACGTTGTTACCATTGGGTCCCATCACGCGCAAGAGCTGTTGACGTCTAGGATCGACCCATGTGGTGGTTCTTGTGTTGTGGTCAACAAAGTAAGGGCGCCCTTCGGGGGTAAATCGTTGTTCCCAACCTGCTGGGAGGGGTCCCCAGCCAGCGGTTGTCGATCCGCCCTGTATGGTGGAGGTTGCGCCTGATGCCGAGGCGGCGGCGGGGTTTGCGGAGGTCGAAGTAGCCGAAGTGGCAGCTTCACCGGGGGATGGGGAAGCAGATGAAGCGTGAGGAGAAGCAGCACTGGAGGAGGTAGAAGAAGGAGCTTCAGCGAGTAGATCATCTGCAAGGGTGCGAGCATTCATGCGCTGTCGGTCATTGGCTTTGGCAGTGTTGGACTGATTGACTTGTGCTTCCGTGCTTCTGGGCGGGCGGGTCCAAGTGGTAGCTCGAGTGTTGTGATCGACATAGTAAGTTCGACCAAGATGATCGACTCGACGCTCCCAGCCAGTAGGCAAGGGGCCGTATTGATCTTCAGTGGTGGAGTAGTTCCTGTTTGTGCTGGAGTTGCCCGTTACGGTTGAAGGATTGGTGACAGTTGCCGCGGTGGTGCTGGTAGAAGTAGAGGGTGCAGTGGTGAGAGGGGCGTGTGAGGGGCTAGTAGCTTCGCTGTTGGTGCTAGATGTGGATGATCCAGTGGTGGTGATGGGAGGGGGTGAAGTTGAAGTGGCAGTAGCTGATGTCCCAGGGGTAGGGTTGCTGCTGGCATTGAGGCTAGACGAGCTTTCGTTGGAGGGAGGGACGGGTGGGCGATTACGGATAGGGGTGGAAGTGTTGGTAGAGAGCTGGACAATCAGCTTGCCATGGACAACCATGTTATCGTTCGACTTTTTCAAGTCACGTGTCAGAGTAACTGATGAAGCGGAGGGATGTGACGAGTTAAATCAGTCAGCCAGTGTAGTCTGTTGCGAGCAGCCAGTGCAGTCTGTTGCGAGAAGGGATTGTGAAAGGATGCAAGCATACCTTCACCACCCAAGTCAAGATCCAAGGCGCTGGAGACTCTGATGTTGATGACACCTAGGAAGCCCTGATCTTTGCGTTTGAATTTCTTTTGATCGAAGATCTGAACGGTGACGACGGAGGAGTCTTTGACCGAGCTAAACAAAACAAAACAAGCAAGCAAGCCAGGGCTAAGTAAGTAAAGTGGGGAAGCGATATATGATGCAAGGAGACGGGAGACGGAGAGAATGTTGTTGTTGTTGGTGTGATTGTGATTGGATGGAGCGAGGAGCTAACATATCAAAGCTTTCGTTCCAGTATGGGTTGAGGGTTCGTTTGATGGCTGTGGTAGTTTTCGTATGGTCGCCATCGACCATGATGACGGCGAAGGGGTCGGGTAGACGGAAGACATCACGTTTGCTGAGACCATCAGCGGCAACCTGAAGGGGGTGGGGCGACGGGGGAAGAGATGAGAGGAGAGAGTGGGCTGGGTTAGTATGATCATGGATTCACAGCAGGGGATTAGTTGCGAGTCGGATGGTGGATTCAAAGGAATAGAATGGGGAGTGGGATACTGACGACGGTCAGTCGGACGGTCTTGCTCCGCTGTGGGTTGGGTGCTGCAGATCCACTTGACATGCTCAGAGGGTGGGACTGGGATGGAGTGTTCTTATATTGAGTGTGGTTGTAATGGTTCAGAAGAGGAAAAGAATGCCGAACTGGCCTGGACAGTGGAGGATGAAGATGGTCAACAGGGAGCGACTGCGACTGCGACTGCGACTACGAGGGCAGTGACAGTATATCCGAACTATGTATAAGTATCCGGACACCACTCAAAAAAAAAACCGAACTGGTTTTCCGATGCACAAAATCATCCAGAATGAGTGAGCTCAGGGGATACATAAATATTTACTTATATCTTCCACATATGGCTCACCAACTACATAAATACATACAAACACAATGGGAATATGGGGGAGGATATGATTAAAACAATCTAGCATCATGAATAAACTTGCATTTCCTTCTAAATTTCTCTGGTTTTGAGATAACAGGGAGCCTTCAAAACCACTTTTGATCATGGAGCTTGCCTAGGCACAACTCATTAAGGAACCAGACCCAAAAAAAACCTGCTTGAGATATGTATCTGTCAGCCAAATGATGTTTCTCAACTAATTGCATATATTGACATCCCCCTCCTCTTAAACCACCTTATTCTTATGTTAAGTCCTTTAACTCTAACCTTAACCTGCTGGCCCACCCTTTTCATTGCATTGGATCCTTCCAATCAATATCAAAGAGGTTGAGTGCATGCCCAGACCTCCAAAATTGGGATCCCCCTGAGCTAGCCTCCCCCACTTATATGATTGTGTCTCAGCCTTCCTTTCACATCAACTTCAGTAAATTTTTGGGTGATATCTATTATGCAGCTAATCCCAGAATGGTTGTCACTTGTCATATTATTGACAACTTACAAGCTCAATAAACTGGCTGGATTTTCCAAAAAAAAATATAAATAAAAAAGGGTAGTTAATTCTGCAGAGTCCATCTGCAAAATTAACATTGGGAGTTGAATATGCAGCCCCCATTGATTGGAGGTATGATCCCCATCTCTTGGGTGACGCCGTGTAGATGGAGACTGGACCGTAAATTTTGGGTCCAGCGCAGGTATTTTGGTCCGTGGCAAAAGTGGGGGTTGCTGCAAACTTAATCAAGTCCCTCCTGCGGAGGGTCCCTAACGGGACCCCCCAAACACCGGAGGGACTTGATTAAGGTTGCTGGTTCAATCACTACAAACATTTGCAATTTTACCCAGAAAGAAAATCTGAACTTGGGATAGGAAAAACATATACACAATTTTACAGAAAATGGTCAGAAGTGAAAAATAAGCTATACTGAGCATGCTCAGCAATTTTTTTTTTACAAACTGAGCAGAAATCATTTTTATTCATTCTGGCAACTTTAGGGAATTTTGCTGAGCATGCTCAGTGTTGCTCAATTTTTATTACTGAGCCATTTGGTTGAAAAAGGTTAACATTTTGCTCAACCCAAACAGTAGTTTTTTCTTTGGGTAAAATTACAAATGTTTGTAGTGAATGTTCCTTGACAAAGTGGGGGTGGTTGCTTCCATTCAGCGCAACCATGGTTTCCAAAAGAATTCACGGATCCCCTGGGGGTTGCAGCTTGATTTGGAGCATTGGTTGTTGTGCAACAACCCCCTAGCTTAGCCCAATCCTTGGAGGGCCAGGTATTGCCTGGAGGCGCAAAGCGCCCCTCTCCCTGCAAGGCCTCCGTATTAGGGATGATGGTTAGAGCCCTTGGAGATCTGGTTCCCAACTAGGCGGGCATTTTCAGCTCAAGTCAAACGGCAAGAGTTGGCAAAAGCGCAAGCAGGCCGATGCAGTCCAAATTGGATACAATTACGGCCAAGGCAAGGCATCTGAGCAGGATAGTGATGTACAGTTGAAGATTGATTCAATTGGCTGTCACTGCACATGCCAAAGAGGTAATTAGTGATGCTCAGGTCTGGACAACACAGCAAAGAATTTTGAAGCTCAGTCTTCAGCAGACGTGATCAGTGCAATTCTAATGAGTTTTGCAAGTGCTCTTTGGCAGCCTTAAAGGCAACAGCTTGTGACATCCATATGATGTGCCTTGTCCCACCACTACTCCTAAAAGAAGAGAATCCACAAGTTCCAGTTTACCTAATTGAAGTGACTTGCTGAGTTCCTCAATTAAAACAAAGATAATAGCTGACTTGCAATGAATACGCAGGTGGAATACTTGAAATTGAGTGTTCTTATAAAGTCACATCATCTTGACTGAATTATTGTGTTTTGAAGAATGCTTGGACACTTTCACAGCAATCTCTTGGCCAAATCAGTCAAAATTTATTTTGTGAAATCATTTTTATCCCACAAAACCATAGTGACGTCAATGAGGAACATCTCCACCACAGCAGTCAGATACTGTGCCATGATCATTGGAGACATAGGCTGCTGCCAGTTTGGAGTCATCTCCCAACAATGACTGCAGAGAAGAATTGAAACTTGAAATCTTGTTGATCAACAGAAAATAATGTTGCAGTTTGGATATGATCTCCTTGGGAGGGAAGTCCCTCCCCCAGGTTACCATACTGCCTCCAAAAGTTATTGAATACATGGGATTGGACCGCCACCTGACAAGAAAACTGTGAGTTCCTTATTTTATATCTCATGGTAATGGAGAAATGTTGTTGATTTAATGTGATCTAGCCACAAACTCTCAACTGCTTGACAGGCTTGAAGCTTTATTGTCGCAGCCCGGATGGTACTAAGGCTTTGTGGATGTTGGTCAAATCAAAGAAGAATTTCCAAGTCATTGTGGACAACATCTTGAAAATCATGTTTTCCCAATTCCATGAATTGGTTGTTTCTTCCTCTGTTCAGCATGTTGAAGGCTTGGGTGATCTCATTTGTTGAAGGCTTGGGTGATCTCATTTGTAGCAATATCAACAATGTATCACCGTCTATCAAATGGTCTGTCTCATTGGCCATCCCAAAATTGCAAGAATATCAAAAATCAGCCAACCAAACCGTTCATGATGAGGCTTTGTTTGCTGCATGGATTAATACACCATTGAGCATGGAAAGGACAGCACCAACGGCATTTTAGCTCTTGAAATGCCAGATCCAGCCCAAACTGCAATACAAGCTAATAGCAATCAAAACTCACGTGCTCACCCAGGAGGCTGTGCAGAGGGCTGGCTTGTCCAACCAGAACACCTTGACCAACACTTCTCAAGCTTTGGATTTTAACCCGTGCAATGTATTAATGAATAGTATCTTAAGGGAACACAAGGCAAATTTCAAGTACAAAAAGAAACTCTCAGTCTACGTCCATTCAACCAATCCAAACCACTACATACCCTTGAATGGAAGAGAGGTCCAGATTTGGGCTCAAGAACTTGTGAGCCTTTTAAGTTTAATAGATTTCAATTTTTTATTCAAGGTGATCAAACTGAAATGATTATTTTATTTCAGTTGGCTGGCCACAAGGGTGTTAATCTTCATTTACCGCTGGCTAAACTCAAATTTGTGTCACTGTCTTCCAAAAAGAAAAAAAAGAAACAACGGCGCAGCAGACAGGTCACAAATTGAAACGGATGATTCCAATGGTGCATTGGTTATAGTCCCCAACACCCAATTGGTCAGTCAATACCTCAACTTCATTGTGATCAGACAAGAGGAACAAGATGAAAAGCTAGCAATTCTCAATTGTAAGGGAATCACCCATCCAAAGATGCTACTGTCAAAGTGCATCACCCCAAAGGATATGTCTGATTGGGGATTAAGCCCCGGTATCATTACTCAACTCAAAGACAACATACACAAGTTTGAGCAATTTCTTTCTTCTGAATAGCCCTTGTCATATACACTAGCTAAGCTTCATAATCTTTTTCACCAAGCCTTCTGTAAAATGATGTTTTTATGAAACATTTTTATAGTTTAACCATCTTGATATTAAATGTTATCATTCATTTTGTCCGTTTTTATTGATTACATAGCCCTCACCAATCCTTTTTTTATTGCTTGATACTGACTATTTTCAAAAATATGATGAAACTCATCATCAGTTGTAATCTCAGCTGAAAAAAGTTCTCAAATACCAAAGCTTGATAGTTTGTAACAAATTAAATATCTTATCAAATAAATCTTATCACTTGATATCAATCTTGTTTCAAAACCATGATGAAACTCATCATTAGTTGTAATAAAGGCTTAACCAAATTTCTGATTATTGATAGCCAATAGGTTGTAACAAAGAACAAAAATATAAAATCAATCCCATGTGTATTGGGCTTTGTATACAAAAGTGATTTTAAGCTTTGGAGAAATGGGCTGAAAAAGCCAATCTCTGATGAAGTCAGTTATGACTATTTTTGACAATGCTGGGGATTGAATCCCCAACTTGCACCACATGCAAATGGCAGGCACTTATGCATAAGCATCCTCTGGTGACTTTCACCTGTCACATGCGCGCAACCAAGTTTGACGTTGCTTGGTGGTCATTGACCACTCTTGGACGTTGCGCTTGGTTGCGGCCCGCACGCCAGCTCATGTCACCAGAGGACGCTTTTCAAAAAGCGCCCACCGTTTGCATGTGGTGTTGGGTGTTGGGGGGACCCTGGAAAGCCCCTATATATGTCAGTAATGAAAATGGATGAATTTTTGGCCAAAAACCCCAAATGATACTCACCAAAAATGTATGAATCACCATTTTTTCCATGTAGGTTACTCACCTGAAATGTATGAATGTTTGATCAATTAGGAGGTTTGACAAGTTTTTTACATCTTTTCTCACTCTTTTCTGCATTTTTTTGGGATTTGAGATGTTAGAGGTGGAAATATGGCCAGAAGAAATCCATGAGGTATCATTTCTCTTGGTATCTGGCCAAAAAAATGAACAAAAAACACTTAATCGGGTTGGGGGTGGGCCATCCGCACCCCCAGCCCCCATAATCCCGGATTCCCCCTCCCCCAAACCTGCACCTTGGTGGAAAGGTTACTCATGAAATGTGTATGAATGGGCTTGAAAAATGTATGAATATTGGCAAAATCCAGGATTCTTCATTACTGACATATATAGGGGCTTGCCAGGGTCCTGTGTTGGGCATACAGATTTCTTGGTGAGTCCCCTGCAGGGGACCACTGGGTCCCCAGACAAATATGCCCCAAGATCAGCCAGAAGTTTCAGTAAACATTTGTTATTGCTGACCTTTTTCATTTATATATACCCACTAACCAGGTTGCGGGTTCAATTCCCAGTATTGTCAAAAATAGCCATAACTGATTCCATTGGAGATTGGCTTTTCCAGCCCATTTCTCCACAACATCATCTACCCTAGAGACTAGTTTTCTTGTTGTTCACATGGTATTAATCCATTCACTTGTTCTTAATCTAATTTTGGAACTTGAGCCACCATGGTTATGCAGCCCCTTGAGGAGGCCAGAAGGTGGGCCTTATGAAGATAAAGGAAAAGACTTCCAATAGTTGTTCTTATTACTCTTCCTGTCAGTGTAGTGAAGAATATTCCCAGATAACACTAAAAAATTCTGAGGGAAATATTTCCTGCTATGCCGGGTGTTAGTTTAGCCAACTGTAATTTCAGCTAACGCTACAAGAAATTTGGTAAAAAAAAGCTACTAAATTCATCACATGGGGCAGGCTAATTGGCTAATATTGTTGGTTTACATGTAGCCAGATCAAAGAATGAGAAACTGTCTATTTTTCTGGGATGCAGTACCCACAATGCCTGTAAAGTCTTTAGCAAAGATCTGCTGTAATAATTTCCCCGGCCAATTGGCAAATCTCCCATTCCGGATCATTGGTACAATTGAGGAGTTGTGAGGCTTGGAGTTGCTGTTTGACTGCTGCAAAGCAGAGTTCAATAGGATTCAATTTGGGGAAATAAGGTGGAAGATACATTAACCAGACCCCAGCTTGGTTGCAAGTCTTGCACACTTGGTCACCGCAATGGATGGTTGCATTGTCACACACAAGAACCGAGGAAGTCAGTGATCAATCCCACGGCAAGAACAAGGCAGACTTACCAAGTCGTGCTCTAAATTTTTTTTAAATTTTCTACCATTGAACGTATTGGTTGTTGCTATAAGAGTCATCAAGCCATCAATTGAGATTGCTGGCAGAATGCTCCAATGTTCAGGGTTCTGATTGATAACAACTTGAGATGAGGGTGTGCCACGCTTGGATCTGGCCATGGAACGGAGCAGTTACTTGTTGCAGAAAGCACTCTCATCTGGAAGAGTATGAAAAATTAAGTTTCAATGCTCACTTTTCCAAGGAAAGAGGTCAAAAGGCAACAGACTAACCTGTAAAAACAAGGAAATCAGCTGGAAAAAATTCCAGTCATTCCTCAAAAGCCAACTTGGCCACCAGGTCTTTTTGGCAGTTCTTGGTTTTGGTTTTCTTCAAGGTGATTCATAATCACTCCACAAGGTTCCTGTGACCTCCCGCTTCACTGAGGAGAGTTCCACTCAAATCATAGAGCCATTTGCAGATTTCGGAAAGAAAAAGACCAGGTTCTGACTCCACAAGCCTAACCATAAAGTTGCACTCCTCTCTGGATAGGAGAGCAGGTTGGCCACAAGTCTTCTAATCCTTGGGATCCCTGATTATGCATTGGGTTTCCTTGTAGAGACCAATCCATTGACAAAATGACTGCCAAGAAATGGATTCACCAAGCAAACGTCAGATTTCTGCAAACAACAGGCCTTGGATGGCCATCTGGACGGCATGGAGCTTGGTGGCTGGGGGATATGATCTGAAAGCCATTACCTGCAGCTGGGTATTTGATTGGTTGTGGTTGGCTACACCATACAATGGCATCCCAGTAGCTGGTATAACAATGACCTTGCTCAGAAATTTCTGTGTGGCAAAAACCACTTTTTTTATCTGCAGCTGTGCCACAAAAGTTATAACTCAATACACCCAAAAACTTTGGGTGTCCATGCGTTCTTCAAAACACAATACTTGCAATAAATGCAGGTGGCAATCTGGAAGATGTTGATAATGAGGCGGGATGACCCAGGTTGTTTTTTGGTGCTGACTGTGCCAATTGGTTGAGACCCAGAGTCAAGCAAAGATATGGAGATGGATGCAAACTCAGCTGATTTGAATTGGAGGGTTTGAAAGTTTTCATAGGCTTATCATTCAAAGTTACTAATGGAATTCTGGCTAGCCAAAGCAGTAGGCATTCTTTTTCCATCCTGAAGTTGGTGACTGGAACTCTCTTATTCCAATGTGCAATGATTCTGCCTGCACTTCTGCAGATGGTCCAGCCTCAAGGTTCATCCCAGCAGCACGCATCATTCCCTCTAGCCTAAATATTTGTCTGATTAATTTACAGGCCAAGTTCTTTCTCTTTTTGCTTGTAAATCTTTGAATTGAACAAAACCCAGAAGGAAAAAAATGCATATCAGTTGAACAAAATTCAAGATTCAGTGGGTTGTGGAAGATTTCTGGAAAGCTTGACGAAGGTGGGTTTCAGGCCTGAGGCTGAAACAAGGGTGAAGTTTTGGGAGTAAATGAACATTTGGTGAAGAACATAAAAGAATGTTTGCCTTTCCTCAATGAATTAAAAGAAAGCATCTACTTTGAACTTAACTGCAGCACAAAAAACAATCATCACTTGATGTCAAGTGAAATGTGGCTAGGTGCAGAAAGGTATCCAGTATCTATCTGGTGCATCACTGTCTCGGCCCCCTGCAACACACACAGGGGGCATTGTAATTGGGATGAACTAGAACCAGAGCTACATCAGAGCAGGGATTGATGCTACATGATGTCACTTGTTATCAAGTAAAAATTGATTTCTCCTTGTGCCGGTATAGTCCCTACAGCGGCGAAGCCGCTTTATTCTCTAGTCATGAATTAACAACATAGATTTCAAACCTAAGAGGGAACCATGTCTCTTTTCCACATCAAAGTGATTGTAATTCTCTTTGCTATGTATCTTCACAGGTATGTAGTACAATGGAAAATAACGAGTTGCACCAGAACGCACCATGCAATCTCTCTGTTACTGCACACACATATAGAGACACATAAAGCAATACATACAATCTTCAACTTGCCCCATCACACCCAACCGAAATAAAAATGTGTACATAGTAGAAAATAAAGTGTCCACGCACACAGACAGTCTCATTTACATAGAGAATCAGACAGGGATTGTCAAGAGATCAACTGCTGTTTCCAACTGCCCGCCAGACCGGGGGGTCTGATTGATCAGGCTGCACAAGTCCATCCATATTTAGCTTATGCAAATGTTGCATGATTCCTCGCAGCGCAGCCGGATACACCGTGGGCGACAACACGTCGGGATATATCAACTCGAGCAACCTGGGGATAGGTGCATGTGTGAAGGAAGGTGAAAAGAAGAAGTAGGCCAATGTGGATCAGTTCCCCACGAGATGAAGCATGCTGGGGAGATACGGCAAAATGAGGGTCCAAAGCAAAGATGTGTAAAACGAGACGCAACTTGTCGGCGCTCAGCCCGTCGTTTCCAGCGCCACCCCCCGCGAGGACTGGTGGGTGTTGTAAGCAGCGCAAGATCTGCCGTTCGCGGTCCATCCGATGGTCGATATACTGCCGGATGGTAGTCGCTGGTTCACGAACCACCTCTCCGTGTCCAGGCAAGACACACGCCGAAAGCTTCAATGTATCTTTCCGGGTAGAGAGAATGTCCAGCAGTTTGTGCAGGGATTGTAGGTACAGGGCTAGGTCTTCAAACGTCGTCGAGCTTCCTCCAAGCACCGTGTCGCCTGCAAAGATAGCCAAAAGCGCTCCCTCTGGATCCTTCGACGTGATCGCTCCGGCTCCATGATTTTTTGTTTCTGCCTTGCTCATATCTTGCGCGCTGGGATCTTCTTCTTCTAACAGTAAACAGCTAATCGAATCTTCTGTATGTCCTGGAGTGTGTATGATTTGAAGCTTGGTGTTGCGGCTGAGCTGGAATTCTTGATGTTCGTGTAGCCAATTCAATTTGGAGGATGATGGCTGACCTGAGTCAGATGTAGCGTTGTGAGACCGAGGACCAAGATCTGAATGTGCATGTTTGTTGAAGTGCTGGACGACGATCTGGTGAATATCTTGATCAAGATGGGCGTGATCTGAATGAAATTTCCAGACGTGAGGGGTTCGAAGGGACGGTTCAGTAGTAGTAGAGCTTGATGAATGCGACGGGTTGAGTTCAGAGATGAGCTTCAAGACAGAGGGTAATCCGCCGACATGGTCTCGATGTTGATGCGTCAATATGATGTCTGAGATGGGCGGGCTCGCTCTGAGGACTGGCTCCAGGATGTTCCCGTAGGACCCGTTCCCATCGCCCGTGTCAATCAAGAGGCTGCTTGTCTCGCCAGCGATCAGATAAGTGTTCGTACCTGCGTGGATATTGGGATCCGATGTAGTTGTGCGGTGAGCATCGTTATGTCCGCTAACGCCCATTCCTTGCCGCTCATTCTTAGAATCTTACCTTGAAGAGTATAAGGGCCCGGGTTTTGGCCAAGGATCCGGGTGATTCCTGTGCCGAGCTGTTGAAATGAGTACATATCATTAGTATCATCAAATGGGAAAGGAAGCAAGCTCATACAGCAGAAGGAAAGCTTACTCAACTGCTGAGACGGGTGGGATGTGCGGCAGCTCCATCTTTCTGCTTCCCTGAAGCGGACGGGATCGGATGGAGAGGAGATGCTTGAAGCGGGACAACATCCAAGACTGCCGGCAAGTTCTATACTCCTGTCAGATTGATATACTGGAGAACCTTGCAAATACAAAATAGATTCACCTCCCAATTTCCTATGTATCATTTAAATACGTATTTATCTTCACCAAAATTTCCTTTTCTTTGTCTGTTCCTTTTCCTTGCTCGGCTCTATCACCAATGGGCCATCAATTTGTAAAACCTCATCATCCGTTCTGAAACATTTGTTGCTTCTTTCAGTCCTTGATCCAACAGCTGCAATTACCCTCTCTTTCCAAATCACCTCTTAGTTAACGCGCCACCGCATATATTATCCCTAGCTTAACCCAATCCCCTCACTTCAGAGGGCCAGGTATTGCTTGGCGGCGCAAAGCGCACCTCGCCCTGCGAGGCCTCCTACTTCCATCACCACCCGCAACTTGCACTTTCTTGCCGCACCAGTGATCAATGCTAGGTATTTGTATCAGGTGTGAATTCTTGATGTGAATACCCAACGGTTAACTCCTTTTTAGCCATGTTGGGCTGGGCGTTCATGACCTACCCCATCCGGATTCCGCAGTGCACCCAAACCCAAGCCGCATCCCAGGGATGATTTCATATCGGGACAATGGGGGCTCACATTGCGGACGGAGTGCAAAGTCATGGGACATGTGATTTATTCAAAGGAGCAGATGGCTTGCGCAACGGAGCCGAGCTATTATCCACCGACTTGAAAGCTACTTCAGCCAGGCTCTCAAAGGGATTGATGGAGGATGGAGCCGACCTATGTAGGCATTTTCACCATATGCCAACATCAGGTATACGCAATCCTGAATCTCCACCAGCTAACAATTTCGCAAACTCTTGATCGTACATGATGAGAGAGGAGTAACGACGTAATTTACATGCTGCTCGCGGTTTCGCGCTCACTGACAGAGAAGTTCGGGTCGTCGAACGGCTTAGTGAGGGGACTAGGGAGCCGGTCGGAGGCGTTTGTCTTAGGCTTCGAGCGGCCCCAGCAGGCGAGCACGCCCTTGGCGGCCATCTGGACGCGGACACTGCAGCGACTGACGGCGTCCTCAGCGACGCTGCGGCTCACCAAGTTCACAAAAGGCACACTTGAATGTCGGGACTACTGCCACCGACTTGATGTTGGGAGACTCAATCCCAACCGTGTTATAGAAGGGCCGGATCAGCGACTCGTTCGTCGGGTCCGTCAGCAGCGACGACAGGAACAAAGACACTATCGACTAGTCCTCTAGCGGCTTAAGACCCGTCGTCGTCGTCGTATACTCCGACTGGATCATCCGTGCAACCGGATCATTTCTCCTGTGATCGAAGAGAAAACATTGTTTTAAGCGTCAGCAAGGCCACTGGATCAGAGGGTTCTTATCTTGCAAAGACACCGGAGATTGAGACAAGATTGTTTTGTATGAATCATCAGAGTAACTATGATAGGTAGTCGTCGCTCTTGGCCACAGCGTGGCTCGCGCGTTTATTATGCGGAAATGGTTTTCCTCCTTTGGTTGATAGGACATTGTTGGCAGAGGGGGAACGGAAAGGTGAACTTACCAGCTTCAGGAGGAACGCACTGCAGCGCCGGGCAAGGTACATGTGAGTGGATGCCTGTGGATCTTTGTGCGCGTTTGACTTCCCAGGAACGCCGGTTTAAAACACTGTGGGTTGAGGGCGCACCTGTGGGTGGGTTAGGGCTACAGGGTTTTGGAGCCGAGCCGCCGACCACAAGCTGGCCTCGAAGCGGCGGACTATAGATTCCAGACGGAATGCCCTGGCGTCGTCTCTGCATGTCGCACGCCAGCCAAGTCCCACTCGGGGACACTTCATCCATCCGACCGAATTGAAACTCGGATAGGTGATCGATCGGGCTGGCAAAGACAAAGTCACTGCTTGTTTTTAACGACCCAAGTAGCAGGTTATATTTTTTTGCGTGGATAACTGCTATGTTTCTTCTACATTGCTACTGTAGAAAAAACGTATGCCTACGTTATTTGCTTTTTTTACACAAACCTCACATTCCTCTCTTGCCTCAGTTCATCTGTCTTTCATCTCTGTTGTGTTTCTTTGAATATATCTGTTGCTGGTTTTTTTTTTGTCAGAAAACGTGCCGATTTTTTTTCTTTCGTATCTGCAAAACAAAAAATTCAGGTGGCTCGAACCCTATCGCAACCACAAGTGAGCCAAGACCAGCAGCCCGTCCCACGGCTATAAAAGCCAGCCACCCTGAGCCCTTTGGACGAACCTCACGCTGACCCAGTTCTCCTACTTTGATGTAGGAGGCGACCCTCCATCACTCCTGCGATTGCAAAGTCGATTTCAATCGGAAAGATGGTTCCAGCGGTACGGCGAAGAACATCTGTGTAAACAGTGGGTAGTTTGGGCATGAGTGGCTAAGAAATTGACTCTATCTTCTTCACTCTAATCAATCTACTTGACATCCTTTTTTCTTTATCCTGTTGTTTGTTTTCATCCTCTTTTCGGCCGATTGCTTGAAAGGCTTTTGTTCGCAAAGGTGAATGAACGCTTTGTTAAAACATATAACTGTGAGACCGTGTTGTGAGTCCAAAAGATCTCTTGCTCTGTCCCCAGACCGATCCGAGTCATCTCCTAAGAACGGCTTGGGCACGCAAAGTGGGACAATCCTCGAGATCTCTGCTGTTCAGACAGATTGTTTCAATACATTCAGGTGATCCTCCTGGCCTAACTCAAGTGTAGTTACTTTCCACTGTTGATTACTTATATACGGTCAAAAGAAAGTTACAAGATAGTCGGCAGGAACCAGTTAAGATTTACATGCTTCAAATGGGTCAAGATTGCGGGGAGAAATGATCAGATGTTTCTACAATCACTACGATGAACAGGATTGGGAGAGCCAAGAGCAAGTAAAACAAATCCACATGGAGGTTTGGAATCCCACTTAGTGAACACCCGGCTTAGCACCACGAAGATGGGCGGTGCTTAAGCACTGCTGGACGACGCCCAACAGGTGGTTATTTTCCAAGGCAGCAGCGACGCGTTCCTTGTCATTTAATTGCTACCAAAAAAAAAAAACATGCATCATACGATCAACAACCACATGTGAGTTATCCACATGCTCGTGGTACAGATGGGGAGCTTACTTTGTTGACCGAGTTTTCCGATTGGTGGGTTCCTTCTTTGATCTTGATGTCGACCTTGAATCGGTCAGGCAAGGACCTCAACAATCGAACTCTCAACGTCAAACCTACCCCATCATCATATAAAAAAAACACAACAATAGCAATCATGCATTAATAAAAGCCACCGAGTTGCGAATGGAGTAAGAGGGGAAACAGGGTATAGAGGAAGGATGTGAGCGTACCAATGAGAGTGGCCATGGAGCAGTGCGGAATGGTCGGCGTGAATCGGACGAGCACATGAGGACTGTCAGTCCTGTCGGGATCGTGTGCAGGATACGAGACGGTGATTTGGTCGGGCGAGACGACGGAGAGATCTTCGAGTGTGAGCGGATGTTCAGGATCGGTAATGGAGCGAATCAGGTCTTCGATAACCAAAAAAAGGAGGTTATGTAGGAAGGATTGGTGACTTCAGTGCTCTGGGTCATGATCAATGGGTATGTTGATAGAGAGATGTTGATTTATTTCACTCACCGAAAATCTCATTCGAGTCGATCCTCTCCTCTGCCTCTTCCGCTGAACCGCTCTTCATACTCTGATCTGAGCCTTCCTTCACATCCTCCGAGTCCGAGTCCAACAGGTCCAGCGAGTCGAGATAGTCGCTGTGCTCGTCCACCGACGCCTGTTGGACGCGCCGTATAAACCTTCGTGTCTGGTGGTGGTCTGTGGATACCGAGGCAGATGGCGTCGATGAGGAAGGATGGTTGTTTTGGCTTATATTCGACTTCAGAATCGGGTTCGCGTTATCTGGCATGATTAGATTTGCTTCTTGGCTTGATTCGTCTTGTTTCGGCTTGTCTTGTTTGTTGTTTCGGTTAACGATTTTCTTGTTTTTCTGTCAATCAAACTTGTCTGTTTTGTTTGAACTCCACTTTCCTCCGCAAAGTCCCCCGGGAGGACCCCGGGAGATATATACCCCAGGTGTCTCACCTGCTCGATTGGAATTTGCTGTTAAGAGCACTTCTTCATCGATGTCAGAGACTACATAAATAAATACTTATGTTCCTTCGGCTCTTCCGGCGTCGGGGGGTGGCCTCCCCCCTCCTGGCAACAGCCAAGAGAGGGAGGCCGGTGATGCAAGGGAGAATGGTCGGAGGAAAGCAGCAAGTTGCGCCTCGAACCGAGCTGCCTTCATCCAGACCATACACGACACGACTGAATGGCCCAATATGTTTTGGCTACGTAGGCAAGCGAAGAATAGCTGTCCGTCCTTGGTCGTAACGCTTCACCCTTCTTTCTTGATCACTGTTGCTTAAAAACTACCGTCCTCTCGGCTGCATCCCTTTTTTGTCTCCTCCTTTAGTAGGGGGTTTCAAAGTTGGGGCAAGTTGACTTGCCTGCCAGTTGGCAAGTTGCCTTGCACGTTTTTTCTCACAAGCCGACTTGCCTGCATGCAGGCAAGTCAAAACTGTTGTGTACACCCCTCTTTCAACCTTTATGATTTTTTTCTTTTTTTTTTCACTCATCACTCCATGGGAGCATTGCAGAGCAACTTGCCAAGTGGCAGGCAAGTCAACTTGCCTCCTGCAACTTTTTCATTTCATGCACTTTGATTTTGAGGCACTGAACCACCACATTGGCCATAAACAACAAAAGAAAAAAAAACTGATGGTAAAAAAAGTGCTTTTGCACGATTACACAATGAATCAAACTACTACATAATCTTTCCATACAGGCTGGAGTTCCCCCTATTTTGGCTATGTGAATATGCGACCTTCCAGGCTTTACATGGGTACGGCCATACCTTTATGGGGGTACAACTGTGTCCCCTTGCAATAAGAAGGTACGGCCGTCCCCTCATAAGGGCACGGCCGGCCCCCTAGCTATGAGGATACGGCTGTACCCTAATAATGAGGGTACAATCGTGCCCTTATGAGGGAACAATTGTCCCCTTATAAGGGCACGACCGGAGAGCACGGCCATACCCTTACAGTCGTACCCTCGCATAAGGGTACAATTGTGTGCTTATGAAGGCACGGGTATATAATACCACATCAGTGGGAAGGCTCGAGAAAATGACAAACGCAACTAAGGTGGTTGAAAGATAAGTTGAAACAGCAAGAAAATGAACAGCAAGGAAAATAAAAAAGTGGATTATGATACATGATGCTATTTAATTAGCTACATATATTTAGGTCTCAAATTTAATCAATTAGTTGCTGATTATGCTATTATCAAGTACATACTCTCAATAGTATATGTGCTCAAAACCAATGTGGTTTCCTGAAAAAAGATTGTCATGTTACTCAATTTTCTTTTGTGCTCATTCTGATTTCACTAATAATTTCACTTTCAGGTGTTGTGTTGTGTTGTCATAATCTATTCTTAGGTGTGCTTGTAGTCTCAATCCTTCTCAACAAGATGGAGAATCTATCCCCTCTCAGTTAGTTGTCCCTCATCATTGTTGTGTGTGGGCTATGGACAACAAGCACTTTGGAGTGCATGCCCACCCAAAGATAAAAGGGCGCCTGATTCTGTTGGAATGTCTTTTTTCCCTCAGCGCCGTGAACTGGGCCACCTTGTATTCTACCCTCAAAAGATAACAAGAAAAGACATGACAGCGTGTGATGAGGGATCGGAAGCCACACAGGAAGTCAAGTGATATTTGGGGGCAGGAGGACGGTGCTGAGGGTATGGTGATAAGATGAGGAGAGAGGACGAAGGATAGGAGTTACATGCTGCTGGCGATTTCGCGCTCACCGACCGAGGAGTTGGGGTCGTCGATTGGCTTAGTGAGAGGGGGCCTATTGTTGTCGGAGGGGTTTTTCTTAGGCTTAGAGCGGCCCCAGCGGACGAGCACGTCCTTGCCGGCGATCTGGACGCGGAGGCTGCAGCGACTGGCGGCGTCCTCGGCGACGCTGCGGCTGACAAAGTTCACAAAGGCACACTTAGACGTCGGGACGACTACCACCGACTTGATCTGAGCTGACTCTATCCCAATCGTGTGGAAGAAGTGTCGGATCAGCGACTCGTTCGTCGCCTCCGTTGGTAGCGACGAAAGGAATAATGACACAATCGTCTCGTCCTCCGGCGGCGTTAACCCCGTCGTCGTCGCATATGCCGATAGGATCTTCCGTGCCACCGGATCATTTCTTCCGTGATCTAAGAGAAAACATCGTGTCAATCGCCAGCAAGGCCACTAGATCAGAGGATTCTTATCTTGTCAAGACACTGCTGGCAGGGGGAAAGGCAAACACTCACATCGGTCCTGGATGTTTTGTTTGCTCAGTTCATTCTCCACCGGCAACTCATGACGATAGGGACATCCATCGCCTCGAGCGCATTCGCCCTTGGCATAAAAGGAGCAGATATGCGGTCTGTTGCGTTTCTGCATTGTGGTATTGTTGGTATCCATCAGGATTTTTCTTTGAAGCGCTCAGTAAAGATTAGGGTTCCGGACAGCTTACATAGTACGGATCCGTCCGGGCGAGCCGTTTCAAAACGTCCTTTCCACCCGCATCTTGTCGATCGTAGTTGACCATATCCGACGACCCTTCTAATTTCCCCTCCATCTGTAGAACCCCCAAAATAAGAGAAGTTGTAGAAGGATGTTGATGATGATGATGAGTGCGTGTAGTTGGGTAGCTCCTTTCGAAGGAGGATAAGGAAAGGGGAAGATGGTTGATGGGAGGAGAGAGCGTACGTTCTGAGCGTGATATTCGCGATTAATATTACTGATGGGAGCTTTAGAGTTGATACCGAGGGCGGTATCCCTGACTTGGGTAGGGAGGCCGTACTGAAGATCGAGCAGACAAGTCTGACAGACGTTCTTGAGCTTTGCGCACGTCTGGCAGATCTCCGTTTTCTTGTACCTCATCCCTGCCCCGGGCAGCCAGCGGAAGATCGTAAAGGGTCGCGTGCATATCTTGCACTCTTTCCCTAACGCTTGCTTCGACATCCGCACGTATGGGTTGTCTCCCAAACACGTCTCGCATAGTATCGGGAAGTCCGAGTCCTCTTGTCCCGCCTCTATCATCATCATCATATATCAACCAAGTCACATTTTGGGGGGGGGGGATGCGTGTCGTTGGGTTTTCAGGGGGAAGAAAATCAACTTCCATCAACATCGACTGCATACTTCTGATATGATCATTTTTGTCTTCTCTGTATAATCGGGCGGTTGAAGGAAAACGACATACTGTTCAGATCATCTGTAAACAGGGAAGAGTAGTCATCGTCAGGATCGCGACAAACACTGATAGGGGTGGGGAGAGAGAGAGAGAGAGAGTAGTTACGCAACGTTTAGGTGGCATCGGCGCGGGTCGATACTCTTATGTGAGCAGTAGAGGATGTGGATGGGGAAGTGTTCGTCTGGTCGCTTGTTGGAGCGTTTGTATGTAGTTGAGCAGTGAAGTTGTGCTGAAGCGACAGTCACCGACAGTATGAGATCGGTGGCTCATATGTGTGTAATAACTAGCTGGTCCGGCGGATCAGGGACAGATCCGCTGCACAGGGATCGGATCGCTGGCTATCCATCCGTCGCCAGCAAGATCAATGACTCACTATGTAAATAAATAAATACATTCAGAAGTCGTCCAGCCGGATATCAGGTCGGGTAACATCCGACATGCCTATTTATTTATGTAAATAAATATGTAGATCTGATTGTTTCTTTTCACTTGTTTGAACTTTGCACTGAAAGTGAAGATGGGAAGAATGACACTCAAGGTCTATGTATGTACATTCTACTCAGCGCTTTCTTCATGGTTCAAGCTTCTGCTGTGGTGTGATCATGAGGTTCAGGTGGGAGTTGAAAGTTCTCTTTGTCGTGCTGTACAATGTTATACTTAATAAATATATGCAGGCGTCACAGCATCCACTTTAATCAAGTTTTTATGTAAACAGCAGCGCCAAGCCACATGGCACAGAGACAGAGAGTCAGACTCTCAGCTGTTATGTAAGCTCCGTCTCACAGCCCGCCAACAAACAGAGTCAACCAATAAATAGTCTCTTGGCACAACACAGGTTGGTTATATCAGTTGGAGTAGTAGCAAGAGCTGATTTGGATCTCTACCACAGAAAGAAGACGAGATGGAGGACTTACTGGACATCCAGTCCATCCGAAGGATCTTGATGAGACTCGAGGACACCATCATATTCCGTAGGTCCACTTTATTGCTGAAATATCACAACTTATATGTCTCATACACCACTTGAAAAAAAAAGAAAAAGAGAACCATATCTGAGGATTGTTCATTCTTTTTTTTTTTCTTTTTTTTTTGGTGCGACGCTCAGTCATGATCGAACGCGCACAGTTCGCACACAACCAAGTGATCTACGAAAACTCGGGCAAGTTTACCGAGCTGGACCGCGATTCTAACGAGCCGTCGTTCCTGGGCTGGATGTTACGACAGACGGAAACCACCCATGGTAAGTGCTTCTCTAGACGGAAGTGTGTGTGTGTGTGTGTGTGTGTGTATGAGCTTGATGCAAGATTTTAACAAACGAATCTGATATGGAATCTATCGATTGTTTTTTTTTTTTTTTTTTTTTGGGGGGGGGGGGGGGGGATTAGCGAAAGTGAGGAGATATGAAGCGCCAGACGAGTATCCATTCACGGCGTACGAGGAGCTCCCGAAGCCGATCCTGCCCATGCTGAGCTTCCAGAGGGTGCTGCACCCCAACACCATCAACATCAACCCGCAGATCAAGCAGTTCTACATCCACACCATCGTGCCTGCTCTCACCGAACGACATGGCCGCTTGAACGACGATGGTCACTACGGGAGCGCGGCCACCCGTGACGTCGAGATCTTACAGGCTGTATCTCGAAGGATTCATTATGGTCCGTCGGATCCATCACTCATTCATAACCTTCTCATCTCGTTATAAAAACAAAAAAAGGCTCAACCCTTCATTCTTGTTCCTTTTTTTTTTTTTTAAAAAAAAAAAAACTACAATGGATGGATGGGGATATAAACGAACGTCCAGGAAAGTTTGTAGCGGAGTCCAAGTTCCGGGCACGACCGGGGGACTTCATGGGGCACATCCGAGCGCGGAACCGGGGCGCGTTGGAGGCGCTGATCACCAAGCCGGCGGTCGAGCGGGCGCTGCTGGAGCGGCTGAGCAAGAAGGCGCTCACGTACGGCCAAGAGATTTCTGACGATCAACACCCTGAGCAGCAGCAGCAGCAGCAGCAGCAGAACGGATTCGCTGTCAGACACAAGATGGACGCCAAGGTGGTGGTGGAAATGTACTCCAATTGGCTCATCCCGCTGACCCGGCTGGTGGAAGTGAGTACATAGTGACCCTCTACATCCGTCAACGGCTCGCCCTTATTCATGATTCCACACACAATGCTCATTCTCTCCCTTTCTCACCATCCACCACCATTCATTCCTTGCCGCATGCAAACACAGGTGGAGTATTTGCTGTGCAGATTGGACGGGCTGTCCAAGGACGAGCTGGCGCAGCTGGAGAGCCAATGAGCCCAACCCATTCCAGAACCCACACGCGAGATAACACACTCCACATCCCGCCATCCGCCCCTCCCATATCTGTCATCCGGTCCATCATCATCATCATCATCATCATCATCATCATCATCATCACCATCATCATCATCATCATCATCATCATCAAGTGTATATATAAAAAAGCGTGTGTGTGTGTGTGTGCTCGTCAAAGGATCCGAATGCGCTGGTGGGACATGAGACCAATGACGCAGGGACGATAGGCGCAGGACCATGGACTTTCGCATTGGATGTGCAAGCGACAATGCTTGCGGTTGATCCGGCGCTCTACATACATACATACATACATACGTAGCAACATGCATCCCATCCATAGACATCATGCACCATCTCTATTTGTATCAATTCTCACCTGCAAATAAAGTCATCCCTCCCCCCTCTTCCCCATTCGTGTGTCGTTCCTCTAGCCGTCGTCCGAGTCCTCGTCACCACTCGTCTGGTGTACATGAGTCGAACAGCATCTCAGGGAAGACTCAGAAGAAGACCCTGCATGTGGTCTTTTTTTTTTTTTTTTTTTTTTTTGAGATCAGACGGGGCTGTAAACAGACAGGAGCTGTGTGCTCTGGGTACGTAAAGGCTACAATCCTGCGGTTCAAGAGAGAGAGAGAGAGCCACTCTTGTGTGTGGCCCCGCTCTCAAAAGTCATCCGATGGCCGCGGCGTTGAGATGCACAAATGATGCCCCACAGGAGGTGCGACTCGAGAGCTATGTATGCCATGCCATGCCATGTCATGTCATGTCATGCCGCGCAAGAAGAGACATGCTGCCCTTCTCGAAAAGGAACACAAGCCCACCAACACCACGCCAGTGTTTTTTGATGATGATGATAACCTCACCATGTCATGGCACATATGCATGTCAAAGATATATAATATATTTACACTATCGTTTGTGTGAGGGGATGGAAGCGGGGGAAAAGGGAAGGGGGCAGAGAGAAAGAGAGATGATACCACCACACACACACACGAAGAAGGGAAGCTCGCGAGAATGGCAAAGAAGACATTAAAAAAAACAAAGGACGGCTATGTTAAGTAATACATCATCATCAATCATCATCATCAAAGCAACCACAACCGGCCCACACAAAAGCAAAGAGGGATGGGAGGAGACAATGTAACAAAAACAAAAAAGGGGACCCATTGCGACATCATCGGTTCTTTTTTTGTTCGGTTGGTTGGTGGGTCGGTTGAGGGTAGGAAGGAAGGCTACTAGGTAGGGTAAAGTATGTAGGTGCGAGAGAAGAAGATGACGATGGAAGGACCAGTGGTCTGAAAGACTATCGACAAAAAGAAGAAGAAGCAGAAAAAAGAAGATGGTCCGGAACAGGAAGGCAGGAAGAAAGGAAAGCGGCCATGTCCACATGGAGGAGAGCCGAGCTTGGGACGCGAAGCAAGGAGGGGAGGAGGATCCAATATAGTATGCGCTTTATAAATATATGTATGAAACAAAAGGATGCGAGAAGAAAGGAAGGGATAGGGTGGGGGATGGACTCGGATGAGAAGGGGGTGACCAAGCTAGCTAGTTTTGAGCTTGAGAGAAGGCGAGGCTTTGGCGTCCATGTCGCTGTCCTCGGACGAGTCGAGGAGAGAGAGGGATGCGGGGACGGACGAGGAAGACGAGAGTGAGGGCGACGGCATCCCTGCTGCTGCTGCTGCTGCTGTGGCTGTGGCGGGGCGCTGGGCCCCGGAGATCTTGGCTCGTCGGGCATCCGCCTCCGCGCTCGTCATGCGCGTCCCCATCAGCACGTCCCAATGCACAAAGTACGGCTGCGAGAAGTTCTTCTTGATCCCGAACTGCTGGTGGTGGATATCATGATATGCCGCATTGTTCCCTATTCCCAAGAAGAAGAAGAAGAAGAAAAAGTGTCAGGACTGAGATTTTTTTTTTATGCAAAGGGTAGAGAGAGAGAGAGAGAGAGATGGAGAACGGACCAAAGAGATGCTGGAGGGGGTCGAAGGGCAAGGCGAGACCGCAATGGTCGTCGACGGTTTTGGCGGTGGAGATGCCGAAGAGGAGGGTAGCCTGGCGGACCGACATGGCCGAGGCCCAGTGAGCGATGACGGCACCCAGGGTGTCTAGGATGAAACCCTCCAACGGGTGATTGTAAAGCGCGCCGAAGGAGTATGGACAGTATAGTCGGTGGTGCACCGAGTGGATGTGCTTGTATAAGAACTGGTTTATGTGGAACGCTCGGTGCCAGAAGTATTGCCAGGTGTCGAGAACGAACCTTTTTTTTTCGTTTCAAGTAGTGCAAAGTTAGTTTGAGAGGGATGGACTGGAATGGAGAAAAGAGGAAGAGAGAGGAGACTGACGATGCCCATAGGAATTGGAGGATAGGTAGGCCCCACCAGTAGGCCCACTGAGTGAGTGCTTGTCCATAGTTGAGGAGTACCCAACGGGCATGTTGAGGGGGGAGGAGGATGTTGATGAGTTGGGAGACGGGTGGAGCGTAGGCATGAATTTCGGCGAGGTAGTCACGTTGGAGGATATCAGAGGGGGAGGAGTCGAGGTAGAAGATGCCGAGTGCGGTTTGGATGAGTTGCTGGAAGATGACGGCCTTGATAACGTTCGCGGGGGTCACTCTGTTACGTGCTGAGACCTCCGCTGGTTCGTGTAGACGGTACTTCTCGATCCAGGGTAGCGCCAGTAGGTCCAGTATGGTAAACAGTATCGAGACCACCCAGTAGGCGAGCAGCGGCACGATCACCGTCAGCGTCGGATCGCTCACCCCCGCTAGTATCGACGCCCGGTGCACATGGTAGACCGGGAACTGCACCTTCTCCGCTCGCATCGCCCGCATCACTTCGTCGTCCCCCACCCCCATGCTGCTGGTACTGTTCATCCCCAGCGAATGTGTGAGTAAGGCTCCAAGGAACTCCATCTCCCTTCGGTCGGGGTGAGTGCTATGTGTTGTGGTGTGGTTCGAAGTGGGTCTTCTCTTCGGATATATATGGTTTTAGTAGTGTGTTGAGCTCTCGAGGTTCAAGTTGTTTGAAATTAATTAATTAATTAAATTGGTTGAATGAAGAAGGAGAAGAGGAGAAGAAGATGAGGTGGAGAGTATGCATTTACTGGACTTCTTCCTGGCTTATGTAATATGAACTATGATTATGCATTTACAGACTACATATTTACAATGTGCTGTATATTGTATACTGTACATAAATATAAATATACATAAATATTTAAATGAGGGGCTCATGTTCAGTTGAGTGGAATGACGTCATCCTAACCATAATACGTTATGTATTGAGACCAGTTGAAATCTGACTGGATTGAGCCAAACGTTAGCAGAACCGAGTGATCAGATTCAGAGTGGTCATGGTGAAACCGTCGGGTGTTTTCTTGTCCACCACTTCATCAAGTTAGTTTCTTCTAGCGGTCCATCCTGTGAAAAACGGGGAAAGGAGCGCTACGTATTCGCCCGCAGGATGGTCGCAAGTTGTCTCCGTGGGTGGTGGTGCCGTGGTTCTCTCAGCTTTGGCTTGGACGGCATATCGTCACTCATGGCCCAAATGAGCTAATACTCCTGGCGTAATATATATGTACGAATATTCTCACTTCACGAGATATTCCAGCCATTAATCTATCAACCTGCTTTCTCCCTCCGAACAATCAAAGGATGCAAGTGGTTTCTGGACCAGACATTTGGCACCTAGGTTGTCTCTCGATCTCATGTTCAGCTCCTCAGCTGAACTCACCACGACTTGGGACCTACATCGTAGAGCTCCGCCCCGACGAGACAAATACATAAAGATAGATTAAAGCTTGTGCAAAATAAAATTTATGGCAGTATCCAAGGTGCAACATGGCCGTATCCGAAAAAACCTGTTGTCGAAGGAAAAATAAATAAATAAATAAATAGTACGGTACATATTAAATAAGTACCATTATGCGTTGGCGCCCTCGGTCTGGCCCGGATGCAGAGTGAAGTCATGATCCTACAGAGAAGAAAAGATAAACTTGGCAGTGTGTACACATTGATCTGGACTCACCAATACTTTCTGTCCCCTACTCCGACCGGTCCCTCCTTCAAGAGTATATTATCCTCAACGAGAGAGAGAGGTCGTACTCGCCTATGTACCTGTTGTCCACCACGACGTCTGTTCATGTACGCCTGCTTACAGGCACATAAATACGCAGTGACTCGAGGATGGATTTGATGTCTGGGCGAGCAAGCCGAGGTGGGTTTATGTATGTATCACATCCTATGTATGTTTTAGCGCAGCCGTCTGCGAGGTTAAATATAACCTATTGAAGGGAGAGCGTCAAGACCTCGCTGAGCTCGGCCCTACAATCAATCACACTTGTACCGGACGCGTAGCAATGAGCATCGCCTTTTAAGGTCTGCACTTCATAGAGAGAGAGAGAGAGAGAGCTTCAGTTAAAGTCGTGCATACAGGCGCTCCCTCCAGACACGATCTCTCCATCGTAAATATACACACCTTTTGCCATGGCATATACAGAGATAGGGGAGCCGCAGACGCTCTCTTGCTCACCACTCTCGAGAAGAGTTTTTAAAAAAAAAAAAAAAAAACACGTCACAGCCAAGGAGCGCAGTCGGATCGGCTCTGATATCTTGGCCGGTGCGTAAAAGACTGGGCAAGCAAGCGCAGATTGAAGGCTAAGCAGTTCAGCTTGATACTAAGGTAAGTCGATTGGGTTTTGCGGGGCCTCTCAGACCCATGTATGCATGAGCAGCGCTTCCTCCCTGGCCGGAACATCATCGTGAGGCAGCAGTGGATGCTTGGGGTTATTTGGCCCATACGAATAAATAGCCTGCCTCCAGTCACTCGATCCTGCGGGTGTTTGTGGTTGTCAGAATCTTGCTCCTCCTCCGCACATCTATTATCGTTCCCGAAATTCATTGGTCCCACCTCGTTCTTTAAATTTTAGCGCCCGTTTAACAAGTGATCTGTCTTATTATTATTATTTTGAGTATCCAAGATGAAGAGCTTGATTATTACCATCAGTGCGGCTCTTATGATGAGCAGAGTGCACAGTCATCCTTCGTATGCTCTGCCGTCCGGCAACCAGACGGCATCGCTCAAATAGCAGCTCGGCCACCACCACAGGACTAACACGGCGCCAGCGGGGATCACGACGCTGGGGAATGAGGGCGCGGCGGCGGACGGGGGCTGAACAGCACAGCGGCGTTCAACGCCACAGCATCCCCCGCGACAGCAGCGGCGGTGGGAACCAATGCCACCGCCCTGATGGAAAACTCGCTGGTGCCCTCCACCAACGGCTCCGCCATCTTCTACATGGAGAAGGATATCCAGTGGACCAAGTCTAACTTCACTATCTACAACCACAACGGCACCGCTGCTTACACTATCACTAACCAGTACGCAGCCGGTAACCTCACCGCTAAGGAGTCATCGTCGCCGACGCTATCCTCCGGCGAGAAGAAATTGAGAGTGACTCTGTCAGTCTTCCCTTCTCCCCCTCCCCCCCCCCCCCCCCCCCCCCCCCCCCCCCCCCCCCTCTCCCCAATGAGGAATCCGTCTCTTGATTTTCTGATGGTGTTATATGGGTTCCGGCTGCAGAAAGTGAAGCATTGTGGGTTCGGACAGACGTACGAGGCGGACGATGGCACCACGTTCATCTTGGATACCCGTGCGTTCCTGCCCGACCGATGGTACATCAAGGATGCCAATTCCGAGTACACCTTCAAGCGCCACGCTTTGAGCTTGCAGGGCAACATCTTGGAAAACCAGCGGATCGTGGCGGATGTCCAGAGTCCGTCTCCTCCTCCCTTTTACCAATAAATAATGCCTGAATCCTCCGCATTCCTCATCATCCCTTCCTTCCTTCTTCTCTCTCTATCGTCCTTGTCCGTCTAGTCGTCACCAATGTCTCCGCATCTGCCACCCCCAAGAAGCAGCTGAGCCTGATGACCGACGGAAGCGTTCGTACGGTAAGCCATCTTTTTCCTTTAATTTTGAAGAAAGGTCTACCGCAATTATATCCGCATGGATCCCTGTCCCGTTTCTTTCCAAACGAACAAACAAACAAAAAAAATGTCGGGGATTTTGGGGATGAGAAATTGACAGACAATTTTGGGTTTAATAGTGGGACTTGATTGCGTTGTTGGCGCTGGCTAAGAGCCGAATCCACAGCTGTGGCTACTAGCCAGTCAGCCGGAGATTCCGGTCACCTAGTGGGAGAGAGATTTCGAAGCGGGTCCGCCGGTTTGTCCTTTATATAATTTTGTAATTAGATTCGTTCCCCTTGGCCAACCGAGAGGCCTGCGTGATCACCTGCAGGCGCCGTTAGATTATAAATTACATTTATTATATCATATCATAACGCGAGGCGATTTGAGGCCGCTCCGATAATCAGATTTCACGAGTCCTGCCCATATTAGTTTATTTCGCCATCATGACCTGCTTTTTTTCTGTATCTGTCATCTGTCTTCATCTTTCTTTTGTCACCCTTCGCTCTCCATCTTCAACATCCCTTATCTTGACTCTCTCTACATATATATATTGATCGTCCTCAGCGCGTCACACAAAAAAATAAGGGGGGGCATCTGCGCCCACAACGCCTCAGTATTTCCTTTGTTTGTTTGTTTGTTTTTCTTCACAATGTGAATCGTATTCTACCTAGATTTATATATTCTGAATACATAGTGACTATCTCTGCATTGGATTCTGTTGGATTCATCTTGCCGTTATTTCTGCTGCTGCAATGGAAGTAAGAACAAAGAGTTTCTGCATGTTACATACGTGGATGAAAGATGGCACACACACTCTTTCATCTGTTTCAAGGGTGCCCAAGCTGTGCAATCACGCTGTCATTACGGAAGAGTAGAGAGTCATAAAATGGCAGATTTGGAAGAAACAATGTAACGCAAAAGTTCACTTACATCAGATATAGATTAGAAAAGTTCATATAAGCTTTGGTCTATTAATGCATCTATTGATTTGGGAGTGAAATTTTCCTGATGATGTGAATGAAACAGGGGTGGAAATATCTCAATGAAGTGAGCTCAACGGTGTATGAGTCCTTGATGAACATGATGGGGCTGAATGATGACAAGATTTTAGATTTCATAAATGTGAGTGATGTATTGGTGCTGAATCCTGAAATCGTATCATTGCTCAAGGCAAGGTGTTGGCTAATTGCTACAACATTCCCTTGTCATGTGGATGGGGAAAGCAAAACATATGATATGACAAAATAAATTAATGTATGAGAGGAGAAAAATCTGTACCTAAAGGAAGATAAGGGATTATACTATGGATCAGCATAAAACTGTCCGGATGTTGACTTGCGGATTCCCGGGAGGCAGTTCAAGTCAATGACCAGACGGGCAGGGTTAATCCCCGTACAGCGGGGATTGAAACCGCAAGTCTTTTTTATACTTGACATGGTCAGCTGCTGACCCAAAGCTGTCTGTGTGTATTGGTCAACGGACAACTTGCTTGTGGAGGCACACTGGCACTTGGGTTTCTTTGTCTCAACTTGGTCAAGTAAGTACACCCCACATCTTTTTTGCTTTTGATTGATCAATTCCCACTGCCATAAATTATAAATGCCAAATGTGTTTCAACCTAAAAAGTTGCCGCGCTGTGGTAAGCCAATCTTTCCTCATCAAAAAGCCAGAAGTCCAAAAACACAAGGTTCAGCAATCACAGAAAGATCACAAACTATGGCCAAGCCTCAAGAATCACAGTGGTTTCACAAGACATCCACAAGCAATCCTCAACCACATTCCAACACATGAAACAAAAGCCCCCTTTCCTTAGATATTTTTCACTTAAATATAGTCCTCTCTCTCACAAAATATTCCACAACTCATATTTTTTATGTTTCAACCCCTTGACCACAACTCAGCCATTGTATATAGCTTTTTCAATTGTTCCATCCTTCCATTTATTTCCATCACCCACAAGTCAGCCATGCTCATTTCTTTTTCACATTTCATCTATATGTTTCATCCCTCACACAACCACATCTTGGCCACTCCCCCAATTGTCCATATTTCCTATATAAGAGCATCCGCATCGGTCGCGGTTTTTGCTCGGATTACAGTTGCGGACGTCATAAACCGGCAGTGCCCCACCTGCAAAAAAAAATGAGACGCGGGCCTTCCCCCGGGGCCAAAGTGTGAATACACATATTTTTATTACATTTTTGAACTCACACGCATGTGTAGAGTTCAAAAATATAGCCGCTAAGCATTTGGGTGGCTAGTTTTATTTTTTTTATTTTTCTATCATCAGGATTTCGGACAAACCTCTCTAAACCCATGCTTAAACACATAAGTATGGGTTTATGCATCAGAAAATCATGGGTTTGAGCCCCAATAGCCTTACAAATCATAAATAGACCGCATATTTGGGCTTTCCTTGAGCTAACAGCACCATTGTAGACCTCTTCTGGTGCCTTTTTGGCCCCTCTTTTTCGGGTTTTTTCCCTTTTTTTACCCCAAGATTTCGGACACTGTCAAAATCCAGTGCTGGTTTATGACGTCCGCAACTGTAGCACAAGTTGTCCCCTGTTGCAGCTGCACCGGGGCGGACTAAGCGCGGATTAAACTATGCCGGAGCTAGTTTTTGGGCTAGTGGGGCATAATTGTATGCCCCACTAATCCTGGGATAAAGTCATATTATATGCATTTATCCCACTTTCACACGTCAACTGCACACAAAAGTATGTATACATCTCTGACATGGAGATTAGTCATCACCACTACACATACTTACACCTGTTGAAACTCGAACCGGTGCGGTTGCACACCTCGACTTAAGGTAAGTCCGACATAACTCAGTGGACTAAACTATGCTAAACCTCCGCGACCGATGCGGATGCTCTAAGAGGCTTGTCTTCCCTGCTCATTTGTTCCCCATCAGAAAACACTGGTCACACATCATAAAGCAATAGCACATATCATAGCCCCAGTAACCTGGTGAAATCATTAGTATCATATTACTCCCAGCCCCCAGTCTGATTACAACCTGGAAGATAAAACAGTCATCAATTATACATAAATGATACCCTTACAAAGATATCCTAAACATCCTCATTAGCCACACTTATTCTGCAAGAGTCCACACTCTTGTTCTTTTCTTACCTTACTCTCCCAGACAACCAAGAGGCAGCCCTTCAAGCACCTATTCCCTCTCAAGCTCTATTCTCCCTAAGAAGAGTAGTTCCACAGCGCACAAGAGATTTGAGATGCAAGAAAGCAATGTCCATAGGATTTTAAATTAGGACAGTGACAAGTTAAGAGGAGGAGAAATTCATTCAATAAGCCGACTACCCTTTTTCAACAAGAGGGCACAACCAAGTTGAAAAGAGGAAAGAATTATTCAATCACCAGACAGATGAGGAAACATGAGGACAGATTTTTTTTTAAAAAAGGACAAATGAAATCAACATCTGGGCATTCAGGATTTGATTTCTGGAAAGTTTTCTGTTGATCCATAGTAGGCAATCTAGATATTAAAGCTATCACTACGTTAAAAAGCCTAAAAGCTAAGATGATACACGAAATTGATTTCCTGTTCAGATAAAATCCATGTCAAGCAAAGAAATTAGTATTTTTATTTAAACCTCTATTCCTTTTTTTGTCTTTTCAAGTGAGTTACTTGACAAAGTTTTGTTTGATAAGAATTGACATTCAATTATTCTATGCAATTGATGAGACACTTAGAGAGTGAACAAGTGAACTATCAGTTTATTGCATTCTCTTCCTTAATTAAAAGGTAGATGAGAAACTAACCAATTGAGGTTTCTGTTCTTTGATGATTGAGTTGACTTGTGATGCTGTCTTCTGCACAAGCCCTGGTGGATGATATAGAAGAAATTGATGGTTAACAATCAATTTCTCTAGCTAAGCAGAATTTGTTGATCTCACATTGTTTTCACATTGAGGTGAGTGACGTCATTGACATCACTCCTTGTCTCACATGCATTCAGCGTGTTTTTGGCTGGATCATTTTCTGATTGTTCCAAATCTCTGCAACCATGAATCACATGGTTAGCACATCTATTTCTAGGTAGCTAACATAGAATGTAGCTTACCCAACAATCTCCTCTTATGAGGGCTAAAGCATTTGCTTATATTCCAACAAGATTAGGTTCTCCTGAGAGAATCTAGGGTGGGGTTTCCAACTAAAACCCCTTTACAGCAAGTCCCCTTAACCAGCTCTTCCAGCTCCCTTCATCCACCCCACCCAGCTCTTCCAGCTCCCTTCATCCAGCTCACCCAGCTCCCTTCATCCAGATCATCTAGCTCACTCAGTTCTTCAAGCTCTTTTCAATTAGCTCATTCCAGCTTCCTTCAATCATCTCATTCAGATCCACAGGGAGCTGAATTAGCTGATTTGTCACCATGAAAAAACAATTGTCACTTGATATCAAGTGACATTACTCAACTTTGGTTGCAGCTTCAAAGCTACTCCATTCCTACTCTCAATTTAATTTTGGTTTTCTTGATTTTAATTTTGAAAAAATTCAGCAAAAAATGAGCATCAGCTCAGTGCTTACTGCAGTAAATCTCAGCCTGCTCAGCAGTTCAGCTCATAGTCAACTTTGGTGCAACTCAGGGCTCAGGGTGGCCAGGAGCTCAGCATTTACTGTGGCATTGCTCAGCTCCCATTGTACAAAAGCTCAGGGATAACCATGAAATAGCTCAGTTCTCAATGATACTGAGCAAAATTCATTCTACATAGTTTTAGGAAAAGAAAAGGTCTGGATATATTGTGGATAGCTGGCTGGAGTTGGCCAGATGTCACTTGATATCAAGTGACAATTGTTTTTTCATGGTGTGTGGAGCTGGATCAGCTGGGTTGTAGAGCTGGATGAGCTGGGTTGTGGAGTTGTAGAGCTGGATGAGCTGGCCACGTGAGCCAGATGAGCTGGATGAGCTAGGATCAGGGGAGCTGAGTTTGCTAGAGTACTTAGTGTAGAGATGTGTATACACCTCACACCGTGGGAATAGCTCAGTGGTAGAGCAACCCAGAATGCATTGGGTAGACGTGGGTTTGATTCCCCCTTTCTGCACTAGTCTTTATCTCACTCTACACTTAGAGATGGAAGAGCTGAGCATGCTCAGCTCCTGAACAGAATTTCTTCCATTTGGGATGGAAGAAAAAAAGTACCATGCCTCCTGAAAGGATCAAAGATCTTGGCCTATTCTGGATCCAAGTTAAAGTAGATTATCCCCAATGCTTGTGGCTTTGTATTGTCTGTCCATCTTGTTTCAAAGAAAAAAGTCAAAAAGGCATGCTTGTTTTGTTATTTTAAGACAGCACTTCTTCCTCTGGAACCAACCAGACCCATTGGGGGAAATAAATCAGTTCTGTCTTGTCTCTTATGCCCCCCCCCCCCCCCTTCCCACCACTGCCCCTTTGCCATGGTTTTCACATTTTGCAAATTTACCCTTGATGTCATCTGTGTCCTTTGGCACAATTTACAGCCAACTACTTGAACTAGGCCACCAAAACTAATCAGTTAAATTTTCTCCCATGTTCATGCCTCCTGTAAGAAGCACGTTTGCTTCTTCACTGAATCAACAATGGGGAGCTAGAACAGGATCCATAGGATCCTGGAGAGACATTTCTAGAACCAAAGGCAGGAATGTTTTGCTAGCACTGTAGAAGAATGAAGTTTATTCTCTGTATTTACAACCGAAGGAAGGGAAGGAACTGAAGGAAGAAAGGAAACAGAATGAGATGAGGAAAAGGGAAGGGTGCGACTCACCTAGCACGGTAGAAGAATGAAGTTTAGTCTCTACCAAGCTAGATGGGGTGTGGAAGTGGCTGGATTAAGTATTGAGGCTGATTACATAAGATGTGTGAAAGCTCTATCCAGAGGGTTCACACCTCCTGTCATCTGCAGACCATTATCATTCCTCAAATGGCCTTTCTCAATCTATTTCATTGGGCCTTGTGTCTGCACATCTTCCACAACTTGCTTTTTTTTTCTTGCCCCCGCATTCTGTAACTACTTCCCACTGACTGACAGCATCTAATAAAGCCTTGATACTGATACACCCTGGTCCCCTCATGGTGACTTCACTTTTAGCTACCACATTTGTCCTCTGGATACCATACTATTCAGTCATAATTCTCTCTCACCAAATGCCCACTTACAACATGCAACAATTTCACATAGAAAAATTTGCTTACTTGAAATAAACCTTTAGTAATCTGAATTCTCTCAAATCTAACCTAACCTAACCCTCCTACCCTCCTAACCCCCCTTAACCCCCCTGATGACTGGGTCCATAGTGGGAGTGGTGTGAATATAGGTGTATATGGCCTGTGGATGGTTGTGCATGGTGATGTGTGCGTGTGGAGTGGAGTGCACTGTAGGGATGGCCGCAGGTACCTGGTATTTGTTGGCGGGTACCTGTGGCTTGCACAGGTACCTGCCTGCGGATAAAGGGTGCGGGTGTCCAGGCTAGCCAAAAACTAAGGCCCTGTACCATTTGTTTTGGGTGATTCTTGAAGCAGGTTCTCCGCATTCAGAAACAGCGCAATTGTCACTACAAGAAAATCTGCTTCAACTGCCACCAGTTGACATGCAGTTACTTTGATTTTACTTCTTCTGTTACTTGAATCTTACTCAACTAACACTTCAAAACAAATTCAATGCACAGTCACTGTGCGTTGTGCACAGTGACTGTGCAAGAAACGTTTTTTTGAATTAACATGGAAGTAAAAGGGGTAGTAAGATGGGATTAACCTGCATGTCAACTGGTGGCAGTTGAAGCAGATTTTCTTGCAGTGTGTAGAATACAATTTTGATTTGCGCATGCGACAGAATCATGTACCAGATAGGAATGATTGTCGTGTGTGTTTGTGTGAGCATCAGGTGGGCGAGAATCAGATCCAAGAAACAGGGTCAGACCTATTTCCAGGATCGCTTGTTTTCATGGAGAATTGCTCCTCAGATTTCCCCAGAAACTGGTGCCTATGGTACGCGTTTCTGGGGAAAATCAATTCTCAAAAAAAAAAAAAAAAAAATCTGCCCTAGGAACGATTCTGAGGGCCCTATGGTACGCACCCTAAATACCCGGGTACCCACCCATGGTACCCAGCACCAGCCAGCCTGGGAACCAGCTGGGAGGTGCCGGGTGCACTGCTGGGCCTGGCCATGCCTGTCTGAGTTCACAGACTGCTGCAGAGCGCCGCTGCAGTCCTTTGCAGAACTACATGAGTCAGCATCAGGGTACCTACCACCCCAGGCGCTCTACACCACCAACCACAGGCTACGCCAGCCTACCCCCACCCCCACCACTCATCACCTTCAGCACCCCAATCAAACTTGTCACCTCCCAACCCCCACCCAATAACAGCCCTTCAGCATGCCCAGAAGCCACAAGAGGCCTTGCAAGTTACCCTCCTCACCTTCATCCTCAGTCAACAGTCCTGCAGCTCAACCTCAAGAACGGACTCAAGAAAGACAACAAGCAATCCACTACAATACTGATGATGACCCGCAAATCACTGATGTGGGCACCACCACACCTGGAGCAAGTCAAAAAGTGAATCAAAATGTTGATTCGGACAGACAGAAGCTCTGTAAGCCTCCTCTGTAATTCCTTTTTGCTGATAAATATCCAGAATAACTGACAAAAATACAAAAAAAAAAAAAAAACAGAAAAGGCACTAAAACTGCATCAAAATCAGATTGGTTTGTGTTACTCTCACTTCCACCCCCTGCTCCTGTCGGATTGCCTGGACAAAAATGGTCAAAAAATGATTGCATACCCCTGTAAGAGGTGTGTAGATTCTCTGACCCAAATATTGTTTTGATATTTATATTTGATCAATCTTGTTACCTTCCAGCTGCGACAAACACATCAATTTTCCAAGGTATGAAAACACCACCACAAACCTTGCAAAGCATGTCGCCACCTGCCTTGAACAAAAACAAGACAAGGTCAAAAATCATAAACTTGTTTCATTGGGGGTCTCTGGAACTGGGGATATTGATCCCGGCGAAGCAAGTCATTGGAATACCCCAACGCTGAAATCTATACCTTCACTGACTCAGCTTTCTGATTCAACAGGTTCCACAACTCTGTGCGATTTGGTGCACTGAAGGTGCTTGGCCTTTCTTGGCTCTTGGTGAAGACGTACACCAAGGTATAGTACACCCAGTTGTCTTGATAAATATACCAAAGAGAAAGGCAGTTTCACGCAATATTGGTACACTTTATATGGCAGTTCAGAAATTGCTTGCAGAAACACTCAAGGTTTGTTTTTTCTTTTCTTTTTTTTGGTTATACTCAATACCAATTTGGGCTTTTTGTTTGTAGAAACATCAAGGGGCAATGTATTTAGGGCTTGATGCTTGGCAGTCACCAAACGGCTTTGATGTTCTAGGTACTGTGATCTACCGTTTGGTTGAAGGCAAAACCAAAGGATTTTCTTTGGAGGCTGCCCCCCTCAATTTTGTCAGATTGAAAGAAAGACACACCGGTGTGTATCTTGCAGAAGTAGTCCGCGCAATTGTTGAAAAATTTGAGATGCAGAATCAGGTAAGTAATATTTAATCTTCTCCTCATTAATCTTTCTGATGATTACGTTTTCATCTGCAAGATCTGTGGTATTGTAACCAACAACACGTCTAAAAACCAGGCAATGGTTGAAGCAATCCAAAAGTTTAAATGGAAGTGCTTCAAAAGCAAGGAGCAGTGGGTGAGGTGTTTTGCTCATATCTTAAATCTCATAGTCCAGGTCATCTTGCGACCCTTTGGAAGCCACAAGAAACAAAAAGAAAAAGTGCTACAGTAGACAACAAGTCAGCCAAAGAGGATTTGAGCAATGCAGAAGATCAGATTGCAATGTATGTACTTTTTTTCTCCTCACAACATATTTACTATTATTTTATTTTCATTACGTCACACATAGTATCAATAGAGGATCAGGAGATTCTGAAGATGAAGATGAAGAGAACAGTATTGCTTCAAATGAATGGCTGGCAATGAATCTGATTGACAATGACATGATTGAGCTGGAGATCAATGATGTGATTGAGTTGAGTGATGAAGATGATGACAACCGGTATACTTCTCAATTGTGCCAGGAGACATTGGCCAAGGTGTGTAACTCTTCCCCTCCCTAACATTCATTTTTTCTGTTTGGTTTTTAATTTTTCAAAAAACTTCCAGTTCTGATTGATAGCACGCAAGTTCAACAAGTCCCCAAGCTCTAAGTTTCTCTTTGTGCAGATATGCAAGGACATGAAATGCTCAAAGCCACATACTGTTGAGCGTGACATGAGCACACAATGGAACTCAACACTGGTCCAACTATCAAGCATCCTACAATGTACAAAAGCAATGTGAGCTGACCAGATTGTAACCCATGCCAACAAACCATGCTAACTTTTTCCATCCAGTCTTGAGTGGCAGAAGGATAACAGACACAGAACATTATAAGCTCATCACATCAATCAGGCTGACCTCAACTTGGCACAGGACCTTGTTGACATCCTTCAGATATTTCAAGATATCACCCTTCAAGTTTCAATGCGTGGAGGGGCTCAGATATCACAGGTAGTGGTCTTCATTGAACAGATAACTAGCCATTTATCAACAGCTATCAGTGATCAGCAAGAGGTATATCCCCCTGCCTTAAGAAAAGCTTGCTGTGCGGGCCTCCAATTGACAAACAAATACTACACATTGACCAACTGCTTGCCTCTATACCAAGTTGCTATTGGTAAGTGTTTCTTCTTTGTACTTCTATACAGGTTTGGATACTGACATTTCCTTTATCAGGCTCTCCATCCCTCATTCAAGGACAAGTGCTTCAAGCTGGCAAAGTGAGAAAGCAAATGGATTGCCAAATCAATCAGACTGACCCGAGAAATGTGGGAGCTTCACTACAAACTATCGCCTCAGCCAGCTGCGTCCAAACCATCCAATCCCCGTGCTAGGGTAAGTGTATCACAAATTCCTTCACCTCCTAGCGCTTCAACACACAAGCAAACAGACCTCAAAATAGCCTCAGACAGGTGTTCTTGCTGGACTGAGTGGGGCTTCCAAAGCACGGCAAGGGAACATGGCAACAGATCCGCTCAACGTCTGGATTGCGGGAGGATTGACCTTGGATGAAGAAGGGCAGCCAGTTGATCCTCTCAAGTGGTGGATTCAACAAGGACATGCAGGGAATACTCACAGTGGCCTGCTACAGATGGCAATGGATGTGCTCAGTTTCCCAGGTATGTGATTCTGTTCTGATTTTTTTTGGTCTTGTACTAACTACCTGTATTGTAAAACAGCAACAAAAGTGGATGTTGAGCAATCCTTCAACTTTGGACGGGATTCTGTGTTGGCTAGACGGCACCAACTGAGTGATTTGTCCCTCACCAGAGGGATGAAAGTAGCTTTTTACTCCAAGAGCGGTAAGATAGAGAGTGGGGTGCTCTGTGAGTGGAAAGTGAAGCAGCAGGCTGAGCAGAAACAAAAGCAAGGGGGGAAGGGAAAAACAGTTGTGATAGACAAATAATTAATGATTCATGAACTAGCAATGAAAACATGACCACAACCCATTAAAAAAGGCTGACACCCACAGGTACCCGCCACTTGCAACCGGATACCCGCCAATTGTACCTGGATACCCGCTCTGTGGGTGCGGGTGTCTAAAATGACACAATTTATGGACGGGTACCCGCACCCGTGCGGGTACCTGGGTGCTGCGTGCCATCCCTAATGTGCTGGCATGAGTTGTTGAGACACTCGCAAAGATGTCTTGCAAAGATTGATTTTAAAGAGGCTTGGTAGAGAATTATAAATCTAGCAAGCCGGACCAATTTGCCTAAAGATTTTGTTGTTAAAGAGGCCTAAAGAGGACACAAGGGTAAAGAGTGGCTTCACAGAGACAAGGGTGGATGCTCTCATCAACTTAACTTGGCCAATGTGCTCACACACCACAGGCCACTTGACCTCCCTGTAACTTGGGGTCAAGTTGACCTTAACTTTTAACCAACCAATGCGGATAGTCTTAAGCTGACCTTGTGCAATTTTGAGCCAAGCGCCTCCAACTGCTGATTACAACTCTAGGGAGCAATTCTATCCAAGCTCCTCTTGATTACAACAGGTCAGGTTTTTTTTTGAAAGTTGAACCCATGTTATTCTTCAATCTTGTTTTATTTTTTCTTTTGTTTTGAACACCTGATTCAGTGGGCATGGCCGGCTGGCTTAAGCAGCGGACAAGGTGAGCTTAAGCTTGACAACCCACTAGGCCCCTGCTTAAACACCATCCAAGTGAGACTTAACCACCGGCCATGCTTGCTTAAGCAGCGGACAGGCCTGCTTAAGTGATTTCTGGTCCAGACCATACGGGCTTGCCATGCCATGTATATGTCAGCTTGCTACTATGTAGAGACAAGCATAACATAGTAACAAAAATATAACAAAATAATTAATAACTACCAGACTAATAACAATATTGTAAAAATGAGTTCAGAAATGGATTTTACACTGAAATTAACCTAGGGTCACTCACCAAAGTGACCCCTCAAATATAACTCCTTATAGGACTTATACAATATAACAAAAATACTTATAACAAATAAATAAAAATAACTACAAAGACCTGTCACACATGTACAAGATATTTCACACATGTAACAGGCCCCAGAGACGAAAATAATAATGAAATAATATGATCTACTAGCTCTGGGAAAGTGCCATACAAATATGATCATCAATAAAGATATACTACACTACAAACATTTGCAACTCTGCCCAGAAAAAAAATGTAAAATTGGGATGGGCAAAACATATACCCAATTTTATAGAAAATGGTCAGAAGTGAAAAATAAGCTTTACTGAGCATGCTCAGCAAATTTTTTTTTTTTTAGAAACTGAGCAGAAATGATTTTTATTCATTATGACAACTTTGGGGGATTTTGCTGAGCATGCTCAGTTTTGCTCAATTTTTATTACTGAGCCATTTTGTTGAAAAAAGTTAACATTTTGCTTAACCCAAACAGTAGTTTTTTCTTTAGGTGAAATTACAAATGTTTGTAGTGCTACTCACATGGATCTTCTACAGATCTGGCCCAGGGAAGATCTACCAAATGATCCACTCAATGGATTTATTGATCCGAGATCTGCTCTCTGCTATATTCAAGCTCTCAGATTTCATCCCCAAGGGTCTCTTAAGAATATTTAAAGACCACTTGGTCCCCCCTTTTGAGGATTCCAAGCTTTATCATTACCACTGAAAATTATCACCCAGCATTGTCCACCAGCTTATAGCTTTGTGTCCAACCTTGTGAACCTTCAGTATATTATTTAGCACTCTTCCAGCGTCAACAGAAAGCTCACCTTCATCCTCAGCCACTTCTGTTACCCTATCACCAACCTTGGAGGATTTCTGTAACAAGAAATAGTGAGTACCATTCTTGTTACTAATTCCTCCCCACTATATATCCTGGGCACAATAAACACCCCTGCTTGCAGGCCCCAGAAGATCAGGTTACAAGTCAAAACCACCCTGTTTACAGGTCCTGATTATTAGAGGGCATCCCAAAACACCCCTGCTTGCAGGCCCCTCTGGAATATTACCATATTCCGCAAAAACATCAATTTATCTTTATTTCCCCATCCCAAAAGGACTCCAAAATTATCCAAATCTATAAAAAATATTATTATATATTTTTTATAACTTTATCTATCTTTATTGCCTGCCATGTAGCTAGAAGGTTCAGTCCTTGGCATCACGTAGCCTGACAGTATACTACTGTTTATTAAAAAAAAAAATATGTACAGTTGCGGTAGTCATCCGTCAGTTGCGGGGCCAAAATTTTTGAAAAAAATACAAATTTTTGCCTGCGAGGAGGCTTTCAAGACATACAAATGGCTTTCAGATAAGCTGTAACTCCATGCTTTTGACAAAAGAACATACTTATGCTCCTGTAATACCATACTTATGGTATTATAAGCACATCAATGTGATATTATAGGACCATACATGTGGTATTATAAGACCATATATATGGACTTATGCAAAGTTAGATGGATTGGTCCCAATGAATAGCCCCCTCAAAAGTTTTTTTTTTTTTTGGCGGGAGCAATTGGCAAGCCCATTTAGATTCAGAATCTACAGCCTCCAAAGAAGCCAAAAATGTGGTCACTGAAGAGTTTTGACCTATAACAAAGTCTGACATGCAGTCAAAGTGCAGAATTTAAGTTTTGCCCACAGGTTGTACTGATGGATGACTACCGCAACTGTACATATGAAGTATGAATCCAGCTCCAATACCAAGCCTAACTTGTCCACAGAGTCTGGCCGAGGGACATTGGGATGGACCAGCAGCCAACTCTGATGTTTCAACGTGACCGCCCGGGATCGTTACAAAAATGAAAATAATATTGAGAGAGCTTGAACAACTCCCTCGGCCCTGTAATCATCATACCTCACGCGTAAGACTTAGCGAAGGCTTTCTTTCAATCTTGCCCCAATGACTACAGCGGCGCAGGAAATGTACTCTACCGGCACCATGCATTCAAGGTACATGGTTCTTTTCTTTGAAAAGAGATGAGAATTGTATGCTCTTCCTCACAACCCGAAGATTGGTAAAAACACGTTGCAGCCAGGGAGCCTGCAAGGCACCTGGCATTCACACTGTGGGCACTTACTGAAGAAAACTGTAGGAAAGTTTTAGCTTCATAATATTTCTCTTGGTTTTTGCGGGGACTCCGTTCCACCTCTCCGAATGTCACATCGTGCAACGGTATTTATACCATTTTATCGATCGTTCAATAGCCTTCCGGAAGCTCTATATCTTGGTGGATGATTAGGATCCTTTCTCGCATTTTTCCTTCTATCCAAAATATTTTCGATTCACATTTTTAAGTAGTGATCAAGGTGTTGTAAAAATTCATCTGTTTTTAATCAACCAATATGAAAAGCTTAATCATTACCATCAGTGCAGCGCTCATGATAGCCAGAGTGCACAGTCAATCTCCTCCTTCTATTTCTCCTGCCAACCAGCAGTCCCTCGAGAATTCAATTGCGAAGGAGGTAGCCACGCCAGTTGGGATGAATGCGACCACAGCCGCGAACTCGGCGTCTGGCCCTGAGGTGGGCGGCGGGCTGCTCAGTAGTAATTCAACAGTCGAGGCCAGACCGGGCCTTACGATTGAATCGGTAGCTACCAATAACACATCCTTGGTGGGAACTAGCTCATCGCTCAACTCGACCGTCTCCCGGACCTTCGTCATGGATGAAGCGATACATTGGACCCATTCCAACTTCAGTGTCTTCAACCAAAACGGGACAGTGGTTTACCAGATCACTAACCAGTACGCTGGTGCGAGCCTCACCGCTAAAGAGTTCATTGTTGAGGACGCCATCTCCGGCGAGAAGAAACTGAGACTTGATTCCGTCAGTAGCTTCCTGCTTTCATTGATTAGATTGGCTTCCGTCGCTTGATTACTGATTTTCGTTTTGGATAATGACTTTCTCTTGCAGAGGGTGAAAGCTTGTGGCTTTGGGCAGACTTATAAAGCTGATGATAATACCACGTTCATATTAAACACGCGTGCATTCCTGTCTGATAGATGGTATATTAAGGACACCACCTCAGTATATACATTCAAGCGGTATGCATCGAGTATGCAAGGAGACATCTTTGATAACGAGCGGCTTGTTGCTCAGGTTACAAGTCTGTCCCTCCGGCTTCTACATTTTTTTACCGGATCTAATCTTGATCGCAATACTATTACTAACCCAATAAATTTACTTGGTTTTTTGTTCTTCTTGTTGGCTAAAAGCCCTCACCAATTCAACCTCAACAAGTAGCTCTAAAAAGCAACTGACTGTGACCACTGATGGAAGCATTCGTCCTGTAAGTTTCTTGCTGATTCTAAATCATAAAGCTCTTTGGCTGGATCTCCCTGGTTCAACACCTTCTCAATCGGTCATTTGAAAAAAAAAAAAAATACTGACATGTCATGAACGAAACACGCGCTCTTCTAGTGGGACTTGATTGCTTTGATGGCTCTGGCCAAAACTCGCATTCATACTTGCGGCTATTAGCTTCCACTATTTGGAATGACTCTGCCCCCACATGATTGATCCTGCAAAATCCTCTACCATCATGTATCTATCTTCATGTTCCTTGCTCGGCTTCTCCATTCAATCTCTTTTCTTCTACATTTATTCAATCTATTGGAGTTTTCCTTGGGTTTCTATAAACTTATGACGAGATTTGAGTCTCATCTTGTGGTGATGAAATGGATCTGCAATTGGTGTTGCGGTGATCCCACAGCCAAGTCCTACATAACTGCTTTTCTGGTCGCTATGGATCTACCAGCCACAAAATCGCTAGATTTTCCAACAAACTGAGCCAAACCAATTTCTGGATTGCTTGTAGTAAATGTTTGGAGTGCATTTAGCCTGACCCCTCAAAAATTCATCTGTCATGAAGAATTCCATTTTTCCAATTCATCAATGTACAGTGCCACTCACGTGTTCTCAAATACCCCTTCCCTGCAAAATAGAAAAAGATGCGCGGGGGGTATGATTGGGGGCCAAGTGTGCCCATACTCTTCAAACTATACATTTTTGGACTCTACGGACCTAGTAGAATCCAAAAATATATCCTTGACTTTCTGGCATGCCTCAAAAAAAAGTTTGAAATTTTTGAAGTCATGCATTTGGAACACCCACCCATATACCCCATAATATGCAGTTATGTATATCCATAGTATGGCTGTATGGTATGCATAACATGTTAAAAACTACTGTAAGTACATAACTTAGCACAAAAAGTCATTATTTCATGACTTTCTGGCTGATTTAGACCCCTTTCAAAGCCCAATTTCTAGTGATTTCCCTTGAAAATTTTGATTTTTTTCAAAAGAAATCTCCAAAATATGGAACACCCCCCATAAGGGGGTAGTCAAGAACACGTGAGTGGCACTGTATCAGTACTGTCCAGAATCATGTGATCATTTTAGGAATGAGACTTTGTAAATTTTATACCAAGATCTAAAAGAGATATGTATTCTTCCTCAAGAAAAAATAAGACCAAATCATTATCTTGAATGAAATCTTACACATAAATATGTTTTATTCTTGATCTCATTTTATTGCCTCATATGTTGGGGATCTCTTTGGGGGATGTCATTCCATTTTTCCACTAAATGAGGCATCTCATTTCTTTCTTTTGGGCTAAAAATTTACAAGCACGTTGGAGGACTTCTCTTTGAATCTGTAGGGGTCTACAGAGTCAGATCTGTAGATTCAAAAACTCAAACTCTATTCCTCTGCAAATTTTAGTAAAGAAGTTTAGACTTGGAAATTCTAGATCTGACTCTGTAGCACCCTACAGAACCCAAGGGAAGTCCTCCATTGTATGTTCTTCAAGTTCAACAGTATGTTAAAGAATTGACACATATTTATTTGAGTGAAAGTGTTTGTGGTTTGTTTTCTGATATTCAAAAGTGCTCGTGATTCGTGTGTATGGTTCTTGGGTATCTTGAACATATATTTATGTTCACCAGCCTTGTCTCCTTTTCTTTCAGTATGAAACCCTTATCTATGTATGAGAAGCACTGCAAAATCAATACTTCCTGACCGTGACTCTGAGTCTGACATATGTAGTCGGAGTCCGGGTATTCGGGGCTCTTCGAGGGATAACCCGGGTATATAGACTGGGTGACGTCATCATGTGTTCGCCATGCAGAGTTTTCCGGCGCTGTTGACCATTTCCACTCCACCCCAGTATATACATACTGGCGCCTCAGCAGTTATCGCGATGGCCAACTCGAGCGAAGAATGTTCCGGCGTTTCGCTCGGATCACTGCCGGAGGACATCCTGGAACAGATCATCAACCATCTAGACTTACGGTCACTCGGGAGACTCGCTCGATCGTCACGCCTGCTTCTCCGATTGACTCGCGCGGAGCCGGTGTGGAGAAGAGTAGCCAAAGCGCTGATCGGGCCATGGATCCACCGCTCGCAGCTGGCATCACTACCGCCAACGCATCATCCTCATACTGATGATGAGGAAGACTCTGACGCGGCCTTGGACCAAATCCACCCACCGCCCGACTGGACACTCGACCCCCACTGCTTTCCACTCTCTCAATTCACTCGTTCCATCCCCGCGGAAGAAAGCAAGGAGCTGCTTATCACCTCATGGTACCAATTCTCCACCCGCTTCCTCATCCCCCATTTCCATTTTCTGGGTCAGCCAATAATCTGCATGCCATCTTCTCTTCTCTTTCGTTGAAGATACATACTCATCATTTTTCTAACTCTCTCCCGCCGCATCATCTCGATCTCTATACAGGCTGGCATGTTTCAAATATCCTGCCCCGTGGCCAGCTTATCTTGGTCACCTATGATACATCCTCTGGACGATTACTGGCGGAAGAAATCAAGTGCCAGAATGTGTACAGTACGCAGCCGGACACCTTCTTCATCCACCCATTCCGCCCGGGTCGGCCACCCCCGACGCTGCGCTCCGCCCAGCCGATCGCCACCACCACCGAGGCGCCGGTGTGGCCCAACTGGCTGCCTTCCAGCCAGGTCCAGATGGACTCGAATGGGGACCAATATCGTCTGGCGCCCGGGTTGGATACCCCGGACGCGAGTCGTCGATACACGTATGATATTTTTGAACCCGTCTACGTCTCGTCGCCCCTCTTCTCCATCTTCCCCTTCGAACCGCACTATCGTCTCGCCGGTGTGCCTAACTCATACCAGCAGATCACCATCCAAAAACCCACGCTGGTTGTTCGGTCCTGGCAAGCACTCACGCTCGAGGATAACCTCACCCCACTAAGCCACCCTACTCACATCGTCGCCCCTCGCTCCAATATCCTCTCCCGCGAGGTCTTGAGTCAAGCGGATGAGGATATCGTCAATCACCCGGGCTCGGGTGCTACGGAGTTCCATTCGCTCACCCTCGCCTCCTCTCCTGAAGGACCTATGTCGCGGGTGGACGTCGTAGCGAACGGGAACGACCGGTGGATCCGGTACCAAGGAGGCGCGCGACAGCAGCGGGTGCGCACGCCGAACATCTTGCTCGGCGGCCGGACGTACACGACAAATGGGGCGGGCCTTCTGCGGCCGGTGGTCCACTTTCCCATCTGGTCGATCGAGTATTACCCGCTGGCTGGACCGGCACCCTATTCCGATCCTCCTATTCCGAGCGCGGCCACTTTGGAGGGACTCTGGGTCGGCTGCTACGGTAGCCATGGCATCGAGTTCGGCAAGATCATCCTCACCCATCCTGCTCCCCACTCCTCCGATTCTTCCTCAGGGCATTTGATCTCCTTTGTCAAGCTCACCGGCGACCCCAACGTCCCCGCCGGCCAAGTCAGCTGGAAGTTTTCCTGCGACAACCTGCACTCTGTCCACCCCATATCCCTCTCCGAGGCCGTTTCGATCGACCTGGGGCTGAGCCAGGCGGATGGCGGGTGGCTCAAGGGCCAAGGCCAAGGTGAGAGAGAGCATTCTCAATCTCTACCATAACGCGAAAAGCGGCATGTTGAGATACTTACATACGAGTTTATATATTATGCGTCTGTGATGTGTCGTCGTCGTACTAGTGGCTCATACCAACTACGAAGAACCAGCATGGATCAATACGGAAGTCCAGCTGATCACGGGCGACCATCCCTCGTCGGGTGCGTTGGAAGAGGGGCTCGACGCGGACCCTCACCCGCTATGCCAGGTGCAGCAGATGCGAGTCAAATGGATCGACCTGGGCCGCGTGTCGACAGTCTATAAAGTCTCTTTTCGGTAGCCTGTCCTGAGCCCTCCTCTCTTATTCATCGGCTTCGGCTGTCTTGGCCTTCCACACCCTTGCGCTTTCTTTCTTTAAAGAGGAAGAAGCAGGCTTATTATACCACCCAAATTCCTTTTTTTCTAATTCTCGCTTTTTTGTTCTCAGCACGCTGTAGAAAAGCCTCTCACGCCATGTTGTATGTTGTACCAACAGTTCGAGTTTCTTGCTGCCTCCTGTTCCCTTTTTGCTCCCCCTCTTGTTTTTTTTTTCCCTCTCTCAAATGCTGGTTGTATGTTTCTATTATATATTATTGTTTTGGGTTCAGAGTTCTCGCTGATAAACACATGCACACACCACCCCGGCATTGCCAGCTCTGCACCAACTGATCATCAAAAGTGTATCTCCGCAGACTCTGATGGCCCTTTTGTGATATTTATGTATGTATTACATATAAAGGAGAGTCCTCACAGCACACAGAATTCGCCCGGTGTCTAGAAGCATTATCATCATCATGTAGATTCAGGTCACGTCTGATGTAGCTTGGATGCTCCTGCTCACACAACACCCGGGAGGGTGTGAGCTGGAATTGGTTGAGCTATCCACTCAACAAAAGGAGGTTATAAGACCTTAACCTGCATCAGAGTTATCCTGGTGCCAGGCGAGGAAGATTTCCTCGTTGTGGTGCAGGGCATCTAAATAATCCCCCGACAGCCATGCCTGTTGTGCTACCTTGTTATCCTTATTCAATCATCCATTCTGCTTTTTCCTTTTTGTCAAGGAAAGGGAAAGAAGATGTATGCGGCAACAATAATGCATCCTCTTTTTTTTTTTTTTTTTTTTTTGGTTGCCAAGAGATTCATTGAGGAAAGAGACATAAGAACAGTAGCGAGAGCCATGGAAAGAAGAGGTGCTATCGGGGAGCGGCGAAGCCCGGGGGAGGCAGGGGAATACCGGGAGAGGCTTGAGGGGCGGAGGTGGTGGGCGGGGGAAAGGAGGCGGTGGGGGCACCGTTGGTGGAGGAGATTGGGGGAGCGAAGCCGACGGGAGGCGGGGGGATCTGAGCGGGGGAGAAGGGCGGGCGTCCGTTGTTGGGGGTTGCGAAGCCGGCGGGAGGAGGCGGGAAGCTCCTGGGAGGCGGCTGTTGTTGCTGGAAGGAGGGCGTGGATGAGGGCGGACGGTAGGCCATGGGAACCGTGGTCGGAGGCGCACCGCCGGGGTACGAGCCGTGGTGGCTTGGGCCCGGAGGCTTGTGGTAGCTCATCGCCGGGTTGTGGTGGTGCCCGCCCCCTCCTCCCTGGTGGTATGCGTGGTGCTGCGGCCCTCCTGATCCGTTGAATCCTGGCCCACCATTCGATGTCGAGTTGCTGTTCTGATGGCCCGTGGCATTCGATTGCAGGTTGGGCGCGACATACCGCTGCTCGAGATACGAGGGATACGGAGATGGAAATAATGAGCTCAATGTCACGAGGAAGTATATATATATATATATATATATTGTGAAGGAGCGGGATATGTAGTACTGACCATGGGGTTGGGTGCACTGGGGGGAGGCGCTGGCAGGGAGGCAGCGGAGGCGCTCGGGAGGGCGTTGTTCTTCCTTGCCTGGGCGGCCAGGAGACGCTCGGCCGGGGTCCCGTGGCGCTCGCCCTTGCCGTCCTTCTTGAACGCATACTGGACCGTGATGGCCTTGTTCATGAGGAACTGCCCGTTCATCGACTCGATCGCCGTGTCGGCTGCCTCGAACGACTCGTACGCTACAAACCCGTATCCGTTCGATTGCCCCGTCGTCGGATTCCGTGCAACCTGGGGAACCCCATCCAAAACCAATCACGCGTCAATCATCTATCCTTCATCTCGTCAAGCTACTCATGTCGGAATGTACTTTGGCCGTCTGCACCAGCGTCCCAAATGTGCTGAACGTGTCGTACAGCATCCGTTCATCCACGTTGGCGTCCAGATTACCAATAAACAGGTTCGCGCCGATGTCGACTTGTTTTCGATCGGACGACGCCTGATGATGATGATGATGATGTGGTAAAGGGAAAAAAACGGAACAGCATGAGTTGGACAGAAGAACAGGGAGTGTATGAGAGAGGATGGTCAGGGACCTTGTTGACACGGATCGGCTTCCCGTAGAGCTTGATTTGGTTCATGATCTTGCAGGCATACTCGGCGTCGTCCTCGGTGAGGAACTCGCAGAACCCGTAGCCCTGGTGAGACATGGAGACGCGGTCCTTGGGCAGATGCACATTCACTACCAAAATTTTCCGGGCGTGGTGGGGGGGGGGGGGTGGTGTGGGGGAGGAACGGCGAGCAGCTCGGTCAATCAATACGGCCGGTTACTGACGCTCGATATCCGCGAGAGAAACATGGGCTCACCCACGGGGCCGGCCTGGAGCATCAGCTCCCAGACCAAGGCGTCGGTACATCGCTCGTCCAAGTTTCCCTGTGGTGTGTTGTAGACCATGAGCAGTCTGAAAGAGAGAGGGGGCGGGATGCGGCTGACCATGTACACCGTCGCTTCCTGGTTCCTGTCGCCATCCTGTGGCCGGGACATTCTGCGCCGATGGCCGTCAAGCTATGGTTCGTGGCTGGTTTCTCCTCGAATCGTTCGTGGGCGTGGTTTCTCAGTGCTTGTCTGACTCTGTCGGCGTGGCTTCTGCGCAACTCCATTAATCGGCCTCAATACCACCCAACTCTCATCACCACACACCCTCATGCATAACTCAATCCTATCAAACGCGTTTCTATTTATATAAGATGTCCACACACAATTGTAAAAAAGGAACCCTTTTTTTCCACTTGCCAGTAACAGACTCCTCTGCATCAACGAAATCACCTCGCTGCAAATCTCTCATTTTGTGATCAGGTAAGCTTTTAGGGTCTCCATCCGAATCCAAGATTTTCTTTCCAGAGGAATGCCGCATTGACTCTGTATTCATCACAGGAGTAGGAGAGTCCACATAATTTACGGAGAGGGGGTGGGTGCCTTTTGATGTTGTAAAAAACTCATGGGGTGGTACTTAAACCAGTAAACCTGGAAGAACTTCTGCAAATTATAGGTTGATCCTATCAGCTCCTGTCAGCTGAAGAGCTTTGACATTTCTAACATAAGACCTCCTGAGTCCAATTGTATTTAAATATGTAAAGATGAAGCACATTAAGGAATGAGAAGGAGTTTGAGGAAACTTAGCATCTTTCTTCCAAATCTGGCAAAATAGATGGATGACAAAAAAAGGTTGCACATAATTTCACTAATAGGACGGTTCATGTCTTGGATTTAAGTGACTTCCTCTTGCTGATTTGATAAAATTTTACAGTAAAATTTCAAGTCATAATTCAAGTGGCTGTGCTGTTTCCATCCTCTGGGGACATGGTGGTTCACTCAATTTTTTATTCAGTTTAAGGCATATTTTTAACATCAGCATGCTGATGCTGGAACTTAAAAGCTAGAGATGAACCGTCCTAGTAAAAAAGTCTCCATAGAGAATATATCATCAAGGTATTTATTCTCCTTGTTCTCTGCATTAAATAGTATGCTCTTTGAACTTAGAATCATTCTGTGGCATTGAGCACTTTGAGAGCATTTCAAGATCTTCAGGTGTGATGCTATGGAGTATATTGATCTCCTCCTCTTTTCTTTTGAAGTGTAAGTCAGAAAAAATCTTAACATTTTGCAATGCAATTGGAGCCTCCTTCTTGATTGTTTCCAGATGATCTTCTTTACTTTCAATTCCAAATTCTTGATAAATATGGTTTTTCTCTTCTGATGTAATATCTTCACGTAGGTGTCCAAATGGTTCCAAAAACTGAAGATCATAATACGATGTTGCACTTGGACCTTTTTTGCAAATTTTTCAAGGAGGATTGAATGTACATGAATTAGTTATGAAAGCTTTTGACTAGTTTAATCAATTATCAATGACTCACTCTTTAACATTCTCATAAAGTTTTTGTGAAAATCCATGCTTTCTATCATGTCCAATGCCCGTTTCAATCTTTTTTGAGTGCCAACAAAGCCTTTCAGTTTCTTTTCAGTATTGATAATCTGTTTCTTGTAGAGACCTTCAAGCTTGGTTTTTGTTGTCAATGGCATGATAGAAGGATCAGAGATTCTGTGAACTCTGGCCAAACAAGCTAGATAGATTTGGATGACCTCAAGTTGATAAAGAAAATTCTCCACTTCCCCAAAAAACAACAATTCATCAGATTTTAATTTTTCCTGAATTGCCTTCTGAAAAAAGGGTTTCAACACATTCTTGGGGCCCATGAAACCAAGCAAAAATCTCAAGTATCCTTTATCTTTGGGTAGATTTTGCAAAAGAACTTTGTGTCCAGTTACCAGAAAGAATAGCAATCACTGAATCAGATCATCCTTCTCAGAACAGGAGAATTGGAAAAATTAGATAATAAAGAAACAACCCACTTCCTTGATCTTCAGCTAGAGTTTTGGACTGATAAGATGCCATCCTGTCTCCAAGAACTCCAATAAAATTTGAAATCCCATCCTTCTGCAGGAGCATTTGTTTGATCTTTTTGGAATATTCAATATCATGAATCATCATCTTTCTCCTAGCTCTATCCACCTCTTCTCCAATATTGTGAATATTATGTAAGGATTGTTTCAGGTTGTTCCACTTGTCATTGTATGTTGAACCCGGCTTGACATCTTCATTTTCAGGACGATGTTTGCTTTGAGTCTTTGCAATGAATTCATCTATCTTTTGATCTATTGATTTATCATCCTTCAAAAGCTCCTCTAGGCCCGGATATTGGGTAAATAGAGTATCATCACTGACATATGCCACTCTATTTGGCCGAAAAAAGTGTCGGACCTTTTGAAAAATAATTGACCACGTGTTTCTGAAGTTTCTCCAAACCCATCCTGTGAAACAAATTTCAATTTTCAAGGGTCATTAATCTCTACTTGTAGATGAGGAGAAATATAGAAATTGACTTGGGGGCATGAATGAATAATACTTACTCCAAGTTTCCTCCAAGGTGGGCCTGGTTGATTCTTGGCCAAGACGTAGTTCTTCTGGATGATGCTTAGGTTTTGACCAAATGTTGTACCAGCAAGGTCCCTTCATCTCATCGGAAGGTTTTAGTCCTACAGAGCCGCACATAGCTGATTTGGCAGCACCACTGCTCCCTTGCAGTATGTTTTCCGCATCGCTAGCGGCGGTGAACTCCATGCGCTTGTATAAAGTACGCGACTTGGGGAGTGAATTGGATAAGTGAGGGATGCATATTACTATGCAGATAAAGAACGAGAAGAAGGATTTGGTCGAGGAGTTCTTCATCTCTCAGCAAATAGTAGGTTGAATAAGAGTATTCAGATGGTGAGTTAATCAAGTTGTTGTGGGGCCAATGGATCAAAGCTTCAGTAATACAATGCGCCTAATGAAGATAATCAAAAAAGTAAGGGAGTCAAAAATCTGTTTTCACCAGGTTTCCCCAGCTGAAAGAGTCTAATGAGTGGATGTGTAGTATCTGTCTTTACGAGATAGATCAATGGGGGAAAAGTCCAGATAGAGGATCTTGACGAGTCCTTTTACAAGCGCTTCTTAAACTCATAGGTACCTTTAGATCTATGTACTGCCAAGGCTGAGCAAAATGTAGGAAAGAGGACTCCGGTCCCACATGTCATACCTCTCGAGGGGTTTGCATTGAGTAGCTAAAAACGGACTCTGTCAAGACAACTTGTACAGTATCTGAGCCCTAGTGAGACCAATGCCCATTTGAGGTTCGGCTGTGCACCAAAGTTCGTTCTAACGCAAATGTGGAGAATGCAACATACGCGCGAGGTGAGAGGAGATGGAAAGCTCCTTATGTTGTATTATGGCGCCTCCGTTCCCACTCTCTTTTTTTTTTTTTTTTTTTTTTAGGCCCCGTTTGGCGGCGGTATAATCAGCGATATATTTCAAAATTATTTTATGAATATATCGGTGACTTGCCGGTGGTGTTTGGCTCAGCGGCATAATGACACCTTTATAATATTTATTAAACCCCAAAATATCGCCAGCTCAAGCCAAAAAAATCCGCTATAGACACTCCACACCACATTTCTCAACAATACACCAATCACCAAACCATGTCTCAACAATCCACCAATCAATCTCACCATCCGCCTGGAAGAAGAGGAAGATCCGGAAGAGGCCGGCCTAGAGGTTCACGCACTGCACCACCGATCTATCATACAGGAAATCGTGCGGCTACCCTGCGCCTATTGGAACAACGGGCTTTGGAACAACAAGCCTCTCAAGAGACCAGTGAACAGCAAGACGATGAAGACATTGACCCAGAAGATCAAACATTTGTTGTTCCAACTGCCTCCCAACGAGGGACCCGAAAAAAACTTCTCTGGACTGGTCCGATGGAAATGATGATGTTGGATCTTTACGTTGCCGAGGTTGAAAAAGGGAAGCGAAGTGATAATGGCTTTCAAAGCACTTCCCATCGACATGTGGCTCAAGAATTATGGAAGCACTTCCCTGAAACGGAATACTTGCTCAACGCTAATAAGGTCAAATCTAAACTCAACCAGTCATTCAAGCGCGACTACAATACATTTGTGGCCTGTAAGGACGCTAGTGGGTTTGGGTGGGACAAAACCTCATGCGAGGTCACAGCAGCCGATGATGTGTGGGAGCGATATGTTGCTGTAAGCCTGATTACTCATTTAAAAGTGGTCATTAATCTGTCATCCTTGATTGACTTTCTCATGATTCTGTAGGTGCATGCGAGTGCAAGGAAATTCTGGGGGGTTCCATTCCCCGAGTTCCGACAGCTAGACAAGATTTTTGGTACTTCGTTGGCTACCGGTGAAGCCGCTCAATCTCTCTCTCAGCAATTGTTATTGCCTTCCCAAACCACCAATCCCAAGACTCCTGGCGAAGGGAATGTTGTTTTGGGAGACCAGCCCGGTCAAAAGACTCCTAGCCCAACAAACTATCTTACGCGCAGCCACTCAGGCCCCAGGAAAGAATCTGCCGCATCTGCGATCAATGGCCTTGTCGACTATTTGAAGACTAAGCACGAGTACATGATCCAACAAACTCAGCAAAGGGAATCCAGTTCCGTCAATACTAGCTCCGGTCTAACCATTGTTCAGAAGGCTGTTGCATTGTACTACGAGGCTCATATGGAAGACACCAGTCAAAACGAGGCGTTGGATTTGTTCGAGGTGTTACAAGATGAATCAAATGCTCAAATGTTTACAAGCATCCGAGACAAGCAATTGCGACATGGTTGGTTAGTGCGGAAGATCGATTCCAAGAATGGCAATTGAGAATGGAAAAGTTTCTTTCAATTTGCCCAATCGTTTCTTTTTTCTTTCTCCCAGTCAAACTCAAACTCAAATGTGATTGATCATTCCGATCAATCCAACAAATACATAGATCATTTGTCATGATTCAAGAACATAAAAATCATAACTAGATTGTTTTTTTCTATTGATTCTTATCATAAAATGATGATAACTAGATTGTTTTTCTATTGATTCTTTCAAAAAATGCTGATCAATTGAAAAGATGTGTTTTGAGTGTTATGCCTGCCTCCTTTGCAAAGTTGAGACATACTGATCCCAGAGCCCACTCGCTATTGAGTCTCGCCAGTTCTCACACTCCTCTCTCTCACGATCGCTGGAGTAGCAACCTGTTGGGATCTCATCGTTAATTTGCGGCGCATCGGTGTGATTGTTAGAAGGTTCTGCTTCCTCCTGTTGAAAAAAGATGTTGTTTGCACCGTTCCGAATAACATTGATGTTGTGGATAAAAGCGCATGCAAAAACCAAGTCGTACTGCTGCTCCAGGTGGTACTCGCTGGCCTGTGTCATTATCTTGAATCGCCGTTTAAAAACGCCAAACGTTTGTTTGATAACGTTCCTGAGACTTGAGTGTCTCAGGTTGAATAGCTCTTCCTTGTTTGCAGGTCTATAAAACAGGTAAGAAGAAAAACAATAACAACTATCATGAGATCTTCCCAAACACAACAAAAAAACTGTCAAAGACATACCTTTGGCCAGCTATGGCTTGCTCTCGTAGGTGATAGCGCGTTCCTCGGTATGGGACCAGGATATTTTGCTCCAGAGCATACCCCGCATCAGCAACGTAGAAGTGACCGCTATTGATCTTGAAATCCTTTGATTGCGCGTCTTGAAGGACTCGAGCATCATGGGAACTACCCTCCCATCCAACTAGCATGTAGGTGAACTTCATGCTGAAGTCACAAACACCTAGGACATTCTGCGACAGAAAGCCTTTCCGGTTTTGGTGGGATGCTGATATTTTGGCTGGGACTCTTGCTGGGATATGCACGCCGTCAAGAGCACCAAGGCATTTACTGAATTGCGAAGAAAATTTTGGGTTTTGTGCGATGACATGATGCGTGCGCTCGTGCAAAGGAGGAATGAAGAATTTGGGGGCAAGCTGAACAACGAGATCAATTATGTGTCGGAACACCCTGAATGTAATCATTGTTAGCTACCAAACAGAAATACAACATAGAGAAATTGACTGACTTGGATATTTTTTGTCCAGAGTGTTGGAACCGATCTTGCGCCTGTCGGTTTGATGAATTGTGGCCAATAATGTACAGGAAAATTGCCACTTGTTCTTCAAAAGGAAGGAGCTTTGATACCGGTTCTATCTGGATAGTCAAAAGCTCGTCGCATATGAATAGAAAGGTTGAAGTCGTGACTCGGAAGACATCAATCGTGCGGCGAGGATTGCCTTGAAGTATTGCGTAGGTGTAGTCGGCACCAGATAAGGGGAGGTCGTTGTAGGGCCTGCGGACAGCTACAGGGCAATTCATTGTAGTCAGATGAATTGCAACCCCAATCAAAACGAGGTCTTCTTCATCGAGATCGTGGAGTTCGTCGGATGGCATCGTTGAGTAGTCTGGTGTTGATTGTTGAGGGTATATTTTTTGTATTATGCCGCAAAAACAAACACACATCGGCATTTTCATTAATTTTTTCATTAGCGTAATGATTGAAATTTCACAGATTATTCCGCTGGTGATTATATCACCAATTATACCGCCGCCAAACGGGGCCTTAGTGCTTATTGATTTTGACATTGCGCACTAATGGTGAATACTAGAGTGTATAATACATGCGGTGATGTTTTGAAAAATAACAAATTGTGTACCAATTAATTTTGAGTACACTAACCTTGAAAAGCAAATCATTTTTTTTTTTTTAAAAGAGAAGAAAGAGAAGAAAAAAGAAATCGGGCCCAAAAGAAAATAAGGCCCCATTTGGCCGCCCTCAATCGTGATAACATAAGCTCCCATTTATGTTGGGGGTTGACAGGGTATGTCGGGTACACCAAAAGGTGTTTGGCACAGCCTGTCATAACATTGAAGTTCTGTCTGTTGTGTTGCTGTATGCTGGAATCTCACGCTGAGTTTATATTCCCAGCCAAGGCATTTTTTTTGGTCCAACCCAAAAAAATTCATCATAAGTCAGCTGTCTTGCTTTTGACGCTTGCTTATGCTCGCATATGACATTTTGGGCCAGCCAAACAGGGCCTAAAGAAATCCTAGCTCTTATAGTGATGCCTGAAAATAGTTGATGCCAAACTGCTCAACACCATGCATTCTGTTTCCCAGGCAGTCTGCAGTGTAGTTCCCAGTTACACTTATCAGGAAAGCATTGAGCAGTACCAACACTTTCTTTTATCCAGTCCACTCTACCCCCGTTTTATGTTGTATCTTTTTTTTTTTTTTTTTAAATGAAGAGATAACTTTTAACCAATGAAAGTGATGACTTTTAACCAAAGAAAATGATAACTTTTAACCAAAGAAAGTGATGACTTTTAACCAAAGAAAGTGATAACTTTTAGCCAAAGAAAGTGATTCAAGGAAAAGAGGAGATGATTTTCTATTTTCATTATTATTTTTTCCTATTCTTCTGATTCTGATTGATCTCAATATAATTGTAAATTGTTGAATCAATTAGTTGACAAAATGAATGTTGCTAGTGTTTCTAGTGCTGTTGGCAAGTCTAAGATGCTTTCAAGAGAGTTGATGTTGATATTTATTTTATTCTTATTAATGGTTTGATGGAAGATTGAACATTGATTGGCAAATTTTTTACAAGATAAAAGATGATGACGAGTGTCTTAAATTTCATTGCAGGTGACGCTGTGAGAACTCCTTTTGGGATGGGTTGGCAGTCCTGTGAGGGGGAAATAACTGAGATAATATTTCAACTATATATGAACTATTATGAATGTTATGGGTGGTTTGAAAGACCTGCCCCTCTAATATGCTACGTAAGAGCTAACACAACAAACTTATTAATTTGCTGTGGCTAACTAATGATAGAGGAAAACTGATATGTAGTAGTCTTGCATCAGGCTTAGATCAACTTTCTTCTTCAGCAATATCACCTTTAGTGTGCATGGATCTTTGATATGATGTAGTGGATGAGATAAGATAACTAAGAATGTGATAGAGTGGAAGTGATCAAGAATAGACTATGAGTTGAATGATCAGAGCTGATGAAATCTTTTTATCTTTTGTAGTTTTGTGAAAGAGGTGATGATGATAAAGTCTTGTGAAAAGAGTAAGTGAAATGTTTTTATGTCCTTTTAATATTAAACCATTGAGGAATCCAGGATGATGTAAGGGAGTGACTATGGATAAAATGAGGTTTAGAATCTGATTCTGTAATAATATTTGGGGTTTTATGAGTTTTAGAGGGGTAAATGGGTGTGATGTTTGAGAAGGAACAGGTATACCACAGCGCCTGGCACTAAGTCAGCCTTAAAATCTTACTTCCAATGGGGGGGAAGGCATTGGGCTTCTTTCTTGCGGAACATGCAAAGGTGTTGGTGGTAGCGCGTTGGGATCAAATCCTTGAGAGGCTGGGTGGTCTGTGGGGTCTTCAAATTGGCCGCCAGACGCGCTGAGGTGGACCATGACGCCTTTGCTGCCGCTAACAACATTTGGGGGAATCCATCTGCGGGAAGAGCTTGATTGCTAGCTGTTTCAACAAAATCTTTGGGAGGGTAGGTTGCAAACTCAAACTGCGGGGGCGCTATTGTGAACAAGTCACACACCCCCTTGTCTGTCAGCCTCTGTGATGCCAAGGGCTAGTACCTTTTAGCTACACAAGGTGATAAGAGTGCAAATGATGGGTAGAGAGGGGTATTTTCACGTAGAAAAGTAGTAAAGAAAGAAATAAAAAGAATATAATTCTTTTTTATAGAGGGGCCTGCTGGCGCAGGGGTGTTTGTAGGTGCCCTCTAAATCAGAGATCTGCTAAGGAGGGTGGTATCTGATTAAGCAAACAGTGGTTTTCTGCGTAACAGAAGTGGTACCAAAGTGCTTTTCCAATTAAGGAACCAGAATGGGGACAGAAGGATAAAAGAAGTACTCACTATTGCTTCTTTTAAGCCAAAAAGCCACGTAGGGGGGTGAAGTAGAGCTGCTGGGTAGATCGGATGGTTTCTGCGCAGGAGCTGGACACGTAGAATGGTTGATTTAAAAGAGGAACACCACAAATAGAACAGGAAAACAGAGCAGAGTAACTGAAATAGGACAGGACACGGCGTAACTGATTGACTGTAATATAAATTGATGATGATGAACAACATTTGGCGTGGAAAGAGGGCTCTATATATACTATTTTCACTCATAGTAGAGGACCTTTCTTGCCTGTGTGCGTGTAGTTGCTATATTTCAGCGCAATGTGGCCAATTTGGGAGATTGGCACTAACAAGGCTCATCCCAATGGCACTGCTGATCATTATTTCAGCGTCACAAGTGCTTATAATGACCTTAATAACCTATTTGGTCATTGTAACTAAGGTACATAGCAACACTGACGTGTATTTGTATCTGAAATGGGCCACAAATGACGCAAATGGGCCACAAATGGTTATGGCTAATCATCAAAGGCCACGCTGGCTATGTTACTCTTATGTATTCAAGGTTTTTATTAATGAAACCTTGTAAATAAACCACGTAGAATCTACTAGTACCCTAGTTACACCTGTACACGTGTGGTAACTAGGGGATTAGCTATTTCCACGCATTTGGCCAATTTCCAATTGGATTATATAATCCACGCGCGGGGTTGGAGGATTAAACCCCAATTGGGCCTAACTCCTAAACTATACACAACACCTCAATTATAAGTCCATAATTGGACATTTCACATATGGTATGTATATATAACAAGTACATACGTGTGTAATGTCATCTGTGACACATAAGTGTGGCCAATTCTTACGGGTAATTGGTTCAAGGTGAAGGAGTAGGAATTCAGGGGTACTTCCAGTGAGGGACCCTACATTAATTTGCATGAGGATTCAGAATATGACATAATATTCTAAGTTATCCTCAAGGTTTAGAAGTTATTTAGTATTTTTTTGTAAAAAGTAGTTGTTATTTTAATTTATTACTTATTTTTATGGTGCTAGGACTTTTCCTAAGTTTATAGAATAAAAATAAGTAAACTAAGTTTTTTTTTTATACATTATTAGTCATATTAATGGGTCTTAATACTGTGGTAATAATGTCTCTTTTTATGTTACTTTTGTCAGGTTGGCTCTGACATAGTAGCAAGCTGACAATAACCCAGCGGACAATGCCCGTGGAGGTGGAGATACTCCAAGAGGAACCACGACAGGAGAGGCTACCCCTTGAGAGATCGCAACGGGAGGAGCCTCCACAACGGCAGGCACACAAGGAGCCCCAATGGAACCGATTCCACTCAACGAGATCTTGGCAGCAATGAGGGACACACCAGGTAAGCTTTCAAGCACAGTGAGGAACCCAGTTGAAGGAACAAGAGGATGCCTCACATAAGATGCCCCAAGAGGGAAGCCTTGGGAAAGAGGACCTACAATGACGTCCCTCCAAAGATTGGCATAGCCCGTAGGAGAAGTAACAATAGGATGCCTCTTCCACCGCGATTGAGACGCCCTTTGGGGGAACCCATTGAGAACGACACTAACTATGGATTGGTTTCACACCAACAGTGTGTCAGCCTCTGTGATGCCAAGGGCTAGTACCTTTTAGCTACACAAGGTGATAAGAGTGCAAATGATGGGTAGAGTGGGTATTTTCACGTAGAAAAGTAGTAAAGAAAGAAATAAAAAGAATATAATTCTTTTTTATAGAGGGGCCTGCTGGCGCAGGGGTGTTTGTAGGTGCCCTCTAAATCAGAGATCTGCTAAGCAGGGTGGTATCTGATTAAGCAAACAATGGGTTTCTGCGTAACAGAAGGTGGTACCAAAGTGCTTTTCCAATTAAGGAACCAGAATGGGGACAGAAGGATAAAAGAAGTACTCACTATTGCTTCTTTTAAGCCAAAAAGCCACGTAGGGGGGTGAAGTAGAGCTGCTGGGTAGATTGGATGGTTTCTGCGCAGGAGCTGGTCACGTAGGATGGTTGATTTAATAAGAACACCAAGGATAAAACAGGCAAACAGGGCAGAGTAACTGAACTAAGGACAGGACACGGCGTAACTGATTGATTGTAATAATAATTGATGATGATCCTCAACATTTGGCGTGGAAAGAGGGCTCTATATATACTAATTTCACTCATAGTAGAGGACCTTTCTTGCCTGTGTGCGTGTAGTTGCTATATTTCAGCGCAATGTGGCCAATTTGGGAGATTGGCACTAACAAGGCTCATCCCAATGGCACTGCTGATCATTATTTCAGCGTCACAAGTGCTTATAATGACCTTAATAACCTATTTGGTCATTGTAACTAAGGTTCATAGCAACACTGACGTGTATTTGTATCTGAAATGGGCCACAAATGACGCAAATGGGCCACAAATGGCTATGGCCAATCATCAAAGGCCACGCTGGCTATGTTACTCTTATGTATTCAAGGTTTTTATTAATGAAACCTTGTAAATAAACCACGTAGAATCTACCAGTACCCTAGTTACACCTGTACACGTGTGGTAACTAGGGGATTAGCTATTTCCACGCATTTGGCCAATTTTCACTTGGATTATATAATCCACGCGCAAGGTTGGAGGTTTAAACCCCAATTGGGCCTAACTCCTAAACTATACACAACACCTCAATTATAAGTCCATAATTGATCATTTCACATGTGGTATGTATATATAACAAGTACATACGTGTGTAATGTCATCTGTGACACATAAGTGTGGCCAATTCTTACAGATAATTGGTTCAAGGTGAAGGAGTAGGAATTCAGGGGTACTTCCAGTGAGGGACCCTACATTAATTTGCATGAGGATTCAGAATATGACATAATCTTCTAAGTTATCCTCAAGGTTTAGAAGTTATTAGTATTTTTTGCAAAAAGTAGTTTTTATTTTAATTTATTACTTATTTTTATGGTGCTAGGACTTTGCTAAGTTTATAGAATAAAAATAAGTAAACTAAGTTTTTTATACATTATTAGTCATATTAATGGGTCTTAATACTGTGGTAATAATGTCTCTTTTTATGTTACTTTTGTCAGGTTGGCTCTGACATAGTAGCAAGCTGACACAGTGGGCAAACAATTGGACGCGCGGATCCCAAGAATCATCCCCGCTTCCACTGCTGCCGCCACCGAGCAGGCGCCTGACTAAAGAGGGGACAGCATCTTCCTCCTGAGCAAGGCCAGGAAGGCCATTGAATGGGGAGCAAGCAAAGAAGGCAAGGCCCTGTTACGGTTCCTTGCCACACTCTTCCCAGAACCGGCCATAGAAGAAACCCACATCCAAGGAGGCGTAGGAGGGAAACATCCCGCAGGACCTGCTACCGCCACCATTACTACCCACACAACAGAGTCTGGAGCAACAGTAATGCCAGCCGCAGCAGGACACCAAATCTTGAAGGAAGGGGGCCTCTTGTTCATTATAGGGGCGGTACTGAGTCACACTTACTGTGGCCTCCCAAGCTATTACAACAAGAACGTAAAAGCAATGAAAGGGTCTATCCCCCTAACAATCTTTGACCCGTTCTGGAAGCAACAAGCAGCTGCGCACCACGCAGAAAAGAAGACAGTTGAGAAAGGAGGGTCCAATGAGCGCCAATACACAGGTCTTCCAGCCCCGGGGGAGTGGACGCAGTCCTACGCCCAGTGGTTGAGGAACTACCAGGGATTCATCAAGGCGTTGTGGGATGTGTATAAGCTCAACACATTCTCTGAGTGGTTCCAAATCCACAAGGACCGCTGCAACAATTTAATGCAACACAAAGGGTTCTGCTTGGGCTTCCGCTACGGCTTAGCGGTGAGGGCAAATGCTTTCCAGTGCAACTTGGTTAAACAGGACACACTTATCTTTGCCGATGTGTCCAAGGATTGACCAGAGATATCAGTAGAAACCTCAGCTGAAGCAAAGAGGAACAAGGAGAACGGATACATCAATAACCTGTACCTCCCGGGGGGGACGAAGGAAAACTTCAACCCGCACACGGGACTAGAGAAGACTAACTTCCAAGCACCAAAAAGCAACTCCGAACCCAAGGCTAGAGGCGCAGCATTCCAAGGTAGACAACAACGAGGGAGATGGGAGCCATACCAACAAGAAGACGACCAAGGCCAGGGGAGAGACAATGGGGAAGGGTCGCAATACAGGGATAACCAAGACAATAGGCGGGACAATAGGGATCGCAGAGATGACCGGGACTGCGACAGCCAAGAGCCAAGCCGGCAACGGGAATTTGGAGACCAAGTAAAGGGCTATAAGTCCCAACAGGGCAACCCAAAGGAGACCCAGCAAAACCAAGGGAAACCCTTGTAGGTATCCCAGCCCAATTCTAACCCAGTGGTGCAGGCTAAGGCCCACCTCACCCCTCCCAGAGTGCTGTAGCTAGAGACCGTGGGCTTGTCAAGTAATGAATAACTTACGCTTGGTGCTTTCCTACTGCCCCATGTGTGCTACACAGGTACGCAGGCGCGTTGAGAGAAGCCCAAGAGAGAACCCCCCTTGAGAATGACCCTAGAGGCTGGCCAAAAGGCGTAAGCTGTGAGATGGACTTAAGCGCCTGGGCAGAGGCCCTAGCCAGGGCGGGCATTGAGGAAAAATATGCCAATGTACTAGATGGTTTCCAACACGGTTTCACGCAGGGAATCACACAGCACACCTTAGGGGAACAAGGCTGGTATACACCAAAGAACCACGAGACGGCGGAATTAGCACAAGAAGAAATAACGGATAACCTCCGAAAGGAGGTGGCAGCAGGCCAAATGTTTGGGCCCTACAGCCATGACAAAGTAGCGCAGAAGTTCAAGTTCTTCCGGTCCAGCCCCCTGGGCACTGCAGTAAACTCCGATGGCTCCGTACGCCCAATCAACAATCTGTTGTACCCATACAGACAGAATGATACCCCGTTGGTGAATTTGTATGTTAACAAAGACAATTTCAACACCACCTGGGAAAATTTCAAAACCGTCGCCAGATTCTTCCGGAAGAACCCAATCACATTAAGTCTTGGCCTTTTTGACTGGGAGAAAGCCTACAGGCAAATCCCCACACAACTAGACCAGTGGCCATTTTTGATGGTAAAAGACATGGACGGAGGCCTCCTACTGGATACCCGGATCACCTTTGGCGGTGTGGCGGGCTGCCGGTTGTTTGGCAGACCAGCCAACTCCTGGAAAGAGGTCATGAAGTCAGAATTTGACTTAGTCCACATATTCTGCTGGGTAGATGACAATCTGTTTGTCAAGCTGCCCCAATCTCAAGTACAGATGGAAGACGTAGTTAAGAGATTGGCGCGCCTAGGAGTCAAAACAAACGTAAAGAAATACTCCGAGTTTGACAACAAACAGAAGTTTATAGGATTTGTCTGGAATGGCCTTACAAGGACAGTCTGACTCCCGCTGGGCAGACAGGAGGAAAGACTTCAACAATTAGAGCGCTTTCTAGTCCCTGGAGCCCAGTTCACGTACAATGACGTGATGTTACTAGCGGGACGCTTAAACCACGTCACGTATCTCCTCCCCCAACTACGTTGCGACCTACGGAGTGTCTACCAGTGGCAGAAAGAATGGCATAACCAATCCGCGACACGTCCAGTGTCCAAAGAGATGCGCACCAATTTGGAGCAGTGGACAACGACACTCCTCACATACAAATCATCTAGACTGATACCAGACCCAGACCCTACGGACGTAGGCTGGGTAGGAGATGCCGCAACATCCTACGGAGTTGGCGTGATCATTGGCAGGAAATGGGGAAGTTTCCGCCTAGACAGGGCACCCCCAATGGAGAGGACAGGGAACATGGTAGCTTGGCTAGAGACCATAGCAGTCAGGTTGGGCCTCATAATGCTACTGAAGATAGGTGCAACACCTGGAAAGGTTTTCATTGTGCAAACAGACAACTCAACCACATTCAGCACAATACTAAAACGGAAGTCCCGCGACAACGGCGTAAACTGCAAATGGAAAATCATCCAGAAGTTGCTGCTTGACGCAGAGATAGACCTACACGCACAACGGGTGGTCTCAGCGGAAAACTGCGCAGATGGCCTGTCAAGGGGTAAACAAGGCATCCACCTAGACAAGGAAAGACTCAGCATAGACGTCCCAGGAGACCTGGCAGAGTTCATCTCACAGACTTGAAGAATGTTTCTTTATGAAATAGTAACCATACAGAAAATTGACCCATGTTACAGCAGGAAAGCAGGCATCACACTCCCCAAGAGATAGGGGTTAGCACCTAGGCTCAGGCTCTTGAGGAGTCTGAGACATGGGTGGGGCGCCAACCCGGCTTCTCACCAGGGAGGTGGGAGCATCAGGAGAGTGCTCCGGGCCTGACCCTGCCCTAGGACGAGTATAGGACGCAAGGCTAGGGCCCTTTGCCCACACCGGACTAGCCAGAGGCCAGCCGCATAGGCAAGGACCTGGGCTAGACCACAGACAAGAGGGCTAGAGGTCTAGGAGATACCCCCCCCCCCTTGAGTCTATGAGCACAGACCTCCAAACCAACGCTAGCGGAATGGACTTAGTGTAACTCTTGCCTCAACAGGATTAGGAAAGAAGGCAGCCTCAACAGCACCCGTAGCACAACATACATTATTAGTAGTGTAGTTGACTATATCCCTTCAAAGCTCTATTCTGATTGATCAGTAGCTCCACAGTGCGCAGCCTCAGGCAAGTAGGATCATACCGCTCTTGCCGGCAGAAGACAAGGACCTAGACAAGCTGATCACCAACGGCTTATCCAACGGGACAATTCTGTTGAGTTGGAGATCTGTCATTTCATTTTCTCTCTCATATTGTGTGCTTTAGACATGTCACTTTCTTTCTCTCAGTTCACTTGTATGTCACATGGTCATGTAGTGTACTGGAGGCAGCAGACGTGGAAGGATTCCCTTTCCTCATCCTTCCACCTCATCATCCACTCACCGGCGCCGTGTCTGCTGTCTCCAGGTGAGTCTTATATTTTTCCTTCTTCCTTTTGTTTTCCTTTTTCTTCTTCATGTGCAATACATCATCCTTCCACCTCATCAAAAAAAAAAAAAAAAAGGTCCAGTCTTCTGCTCAGCCATCGCCCAATGTACCCCCATCACCCTCTCCTCCCATTCAGCCATCTCGCCTGCCCTCTCCAAAGCCAGCAAGTCCTCCTCCGAGACGTGGTTCAGGACGTGAAAGGAAGGCCCCCAACCGCTACGGTCAATGGTCGAAAAACGCAACTACAGAAGCCAACGTAGACACCCCTAAGACCTGGCGTCAATTGCTCAAATCGCCTAACAAACACCGCTGGCTAAAGGCAGCCAAGGACGAATTTGCGTCCCTACTTGGGATGCAAACATGGAAGCTTGTTCCTCGTCCGGCCAAAAGACGAATCATAAAGTCTAAGTGGGTTTTTAAGGTCAAGCGCCGTCCTGATCAATCCATCCAAAAACTCAAGGCTCGACTCGTAGCCATGGGCTACTCACAAATCCAAGGGCTGGATTACGATGAAGTCTTTTCTCCTACACTCAGGTTGGAGACTCTGCGGCTTATTTTCTCTCTCCTCGCCAGCCGCGGATGGAAAGGGCGTCAGGTCGATTTCAAAACGGCGTTCTTGAACAGGCATCTCAACAAACCCATCTATATGGAGCAGCCGCCAGGCTTTGAAGACCCTCAGCACCCCGACTGGGTGTGTGAAGTCAACAGATCTCTCTATGGGCTGAAGCAGTCGCCCCGACAGTGGAATATTGAACTCCACAAGGCGCTTCTCAGTCTAGGCTTGATCAACTCCAAGTACGACCCTACCCTGTACTTCAAAATAACATCCGGAAAGCTTGTTGGCGCCCTAGCCACTCACGTGGACGACCTGGCTATTGTCGGGGAACCTTTGTTTGTGGACTCTCTAATTTCCTCCATAGGGACTCGGTTCAAAATCGGAGCAGATGAGGAGCTAAACCATTTCCTTTCCTTAAAAATCACGCGGGATGTTCTGGGCAGGTATCTGTTTCTAAACCAGTCACACTACATAATGGATCTGTGTGATTGCTTCCTTAAGTCAAAATCTACTCCGGTCTCAACTCCCACCGATTCCTACTTCAAAGATCTGTCCCATAGGCGCCCTGAAGATCCGAAATCCTCTGGTCCCTATCCTCAATTGATCGGTGCGCTTCTCTGGGTGTCACAATGCACTCGTCCGGATGTCGCTTTTGCTGTGAATAGGCTATCTCAACACCTCCGCGACCCTTCGGAGGCACACTGGTTGGCCGGTTTGAGAATTCTGAACTATCTAGTGACGACAAAAGACATCAAGCTCCGTTTGGGCGGAGATCTTACTTGTTCAGGCTTCTCAGATTCCGACTGGGCGGAAGACCGTGACGACAGAAAATCAACGTCAGCGTACACATACCGCGTTGGGGACGGCGCAATATCCTGGAAATCTAGAAAACAAGCAACCGTCTCCCTTTCCAGCACTGAGGTGGAATATAAAGCGCTATCTGACTCGTGCAAAGAAGCTCTCTGGCTCCGTCACCTTCTGACAGAACTCCGCCTTCGACCTGACACTGCAATCCCACTTCACGTCGACAATGAGGGAGCGGAGGCTCTAGCTAAGAATCCTGAACACCATGCAAGGACGAAACATATCCACGCCCGCTACCACTTCATCAGAGAGTGCGTCCAAGAAAAAGATGTGGAACTTCTTCATGTTTCCACCAAAGACATGTTGGCCGACATGCTGACAAAGCCCCTTGGACGTGTCGCCCTAGAAAAGCATTGAATGATGTTTGGAATTGTCCCCTAGCTACATTTCTTGCTTCTCCACATCCTCTCACTCTTTCCCTGTCCCGCCCAGCCTTCCCATCCTTTATTCTCTTTCTTCTCTCTCTCAAATTCATTGTTTTCTTCTCCCTTTCTTTCTTTCCTTTTTCTTTTCCTTTCTTGTTATCTTCTTCTTTCTTTTTTTCATTCATCTTCATGTCTGCAGCAAGGGGGGGTGTTGAGTTGGAGATCTGTCATTTCATTTTCTCTCTCATATTGTGTGCTTTAGACATGTCACTTTCTTTCTCTCAGTTCACTTGTATGTCACATGGTCATGTAGTGTACTGGAGGCAGCAGACGTGGAAGGATTCCCTTTCCTCATCCTTCCACCTCATCATCCACTCACCGGCGCCGTGTCTGCTGTCTCCAGGTGAGTCTTATATTTTTCCTTCTTCCTTTTGTTTTCCTTTTTCTTCTTCATGTGCAATACATCATCCTTCCACCTCATCATCCACTCACCGGCGCCGTGTCTGCTGTCTCCAGGACTTGTCTCTCTTATCAAATTCTCCGGACAAAGTCCCCATGGGCAGCCCCAGTGCTGTTCACAGGTAAAAAAGATGGGAACCTATTCCCATGCTTCAACTGCTGGAAGCTGAATGTGATGACCGTCAAGAACCAATACCCTCTGCCGTTGACCATGGATTTGGTCAACAGCCTGCAGAACGCAAACCAATTCACCAAGCTGGAACTCCACAAAGCATATGGAAACCTACGCATGGCAGAAGCAAATGAAGAAAAGCTTGCATTCATTTTCAAGGCAAGTCAGTTTGCTCCACTGAAAATGCCGTTTGGGCCTACGGGAGCACCTAAGTATTTTCACTACTTCATGCAAGATATCCTTATGGGCAAAATTGGGAAGGACATAGAAGCTTAACTTGATAATATTGTGGTTTACACCAAACAGGGTGCAAACCACAAGGACATGGTCAACAGAGTCCTGGAGATCCTTATCCAACACTGCTTGTGGTTGAAAACCAAGAAGTGCAAATTCTCAAAGGCAGAGGTCAAGTACCTGGGCCTGCTGATATCCTGTAATTGCATATGGATGGACCCTGCAAAAGTGAAGGCCGTTGCCAACTGGCCAGCGTCAAGGACAATGACCAAGCTGCAGCGGTTCATTGGATTCTCCAATTTCTACCGCCACTTCATCAACCAGTTCTACAAGGTTGCATATCTGCCTCATGATCTGACACATGCAAACACACCCTAATTATGGGACAAAAGATGTGAGAAGGCTTTTGAAGAATTCAAGAGGGCTTTTACTACTGCGCCAACAATCTTGAAGATTGCTGATCTGTATCTGCCATTCCTATTAGAATGCAACCTCCTATGACTTTATCGTTGCCAGGAGGAGGAACCAACGTGCCCGTGTGATTGGCATGGAGCGAATCGTATTCCTTGGTCATGGCTTCCTTCCAGCTGTGAATTTCATTTCCTGATTGTAGGGCAGCCTTCACCGGGACAGATTCATTAAGTAATAACTCATCTTCAGGGCCTTCAAACATTGCGCAGTAAACATGACCGACTTCTTCAGCTGGCGGCGGAAGTTCATTATTTCGAGTGTGCGGACGTCGGGATGTGGTGACAATGTTATTGCTGGAGATATCACCGTGAATTTCGCGGCGTGCAAGTTGATCAACAGGTACATAGGCATACCCCTTTTTTGCCGGTGGTGGGGGTTGTTGTCGTGGAGGTGAGGACTGAGGAGTTGTGGATTGGGGAGGTGAAGGTGTAGAGTGTAATGGTGGAGGCGAGGATGTGGGGGTGGTGGAGATTGGAAGGGCATGTTGTCTGGAGGGTGGTGTTGCCGGACAATTTCCATTATTGAGGGCTGGACAAGAAGTCTTGACGTTCACAACAACTTGATCGTCAGATTTGGGGAGTGGGGGCGAGACAGAGATAGGTAGAGAATCGGAGGGTTTACATACCGCGGAAGGTGAATTATAAGGAAATTTGAGAGCAGTGGGGGAATAGTCGCGGCTGATGACAATAACACGCTTTGAAGGATCAAAGAAACGAAGAGCATCGGAATTATTTTCATAACCAAGGCTAATAAGAGGGCGGCTTGGGACAGAGACTTTTGAAGAGGGATGATGATGCACATGAACCTTTAAACCAAAAGGAATCAGTTTGTGTACATCACGAACAGGTTCTATACAGAGATCTAATCCGGATAAGATACTTACCGGAGAAGACCACTTTAGAGCTTTAGAAGGGAGGATATTTATAAGGGAAGAGGAGTAACAAGCAGCTTCATCCCAAAAGTTTATGGGAACAGCTGACTGGGCTAGAAGACAACGGATTTTCACAAGAAGGGTCTGGTTGAACCTTTCGGCAAGGCCATTAGTTTGCGGGCTGTTTGCTGGACCAACTTCGATATTAATGCCTAACTCAAGAAGTTTCGTTTTGAAATTTGTTGAGTTAAATTCACCGCCACGATCAGTCTGTATGATTGCTGGAGATTTGCCGGTCTTGTTAATAATTTCCAGGAGATATGATAGAATTTTTGTTTCAGATTCATTCTTGTGTCGCATGAGATATATTCGATTAAACCTGGAAAAATCGTCAATGATGACCAGCACATACTTGAATTTAGTTTTGCTAGGTGGTGAGATCTGTAGCACATCAATGTGTAGGGTTTTGAATGGTTGATCTGTGGTTGGTAGTGGATTAGAGTGTGGAGATCTCTTGAGTTTGCAGCTCTTGCATATGTCACAGTTCTTTGCGAGTTGTCCAGGATTGGTCGGAGTTATGCTGTGCAGTTTCAGAAATTGTCGAAGATACTCATCAGATGGATGACCCAGGGCGATGTGGTAGTCAGTCTCTGGACTTGGATCCGTGATAGCCATAATCCAGTTCGCAGTCTTCACTTCGGATATTTGACCCATATACAGATTACCAACTCTAGGGAACCTGTAGACAATGGTTGCACCTTTGCGTATGAGAATGAGTCGAGATTTGAAATATATAGATAGTCTGTGATCTTCGAGTTGTGATGATGAGACTAGGTTTCTCGGACCATTTGGGGCGTAATACACTGGATAAATAATAGTTCCACCGAGATTCATCTTACCAACATGAGTGATAGAAATTTGTCCGGAGTAGGTGTTCATGGCTTTGAGAATCGGTTTTGGATCTATCAGTAGATTGTAGTTACAGAGTGTGGTCTTTGTAGCTCCAGAATCAAATACAAGCGTCGATTTGTTGTCTCCGGGAGAGTCAACATTAACATTCAATTCGTCTGAAACCATAAAACCGGTGTCCTCTGGATCATCATCATCATAGTCTACAGCTTCTACTTCATCATAGTCCTCGTCGTAGTGATCATCCTCCTGAACCATATTAGCTTGTCCTTCAACGTATAGTTTCTTTGTTGTCTGAATCGTCGTGCAAATGGATCATCGGAGTCTTGGTTTTTGGGAGCTGGTCTAGTTGGAACAACTCCTCGAAGATTTCCACGAGATTGACGATTTCCACGACTTTGACTACTACTAGCACCACAATAAGGGTTTGTGGAAAGTGGATTGTTTATCGGTGTTTCCTTCTTCTTTTTTTGACTTAGGGAGTAAGCAGATTCAGTAGAGTGGGATTCCTTTCGTCCATCTTCAGCCAATAATCAATCGTAAACCTTTTCAAGGGTCAGTGGATCTAGATCGTAGAGATTTTGTACAAGTCCAGATAGCGATTCGTCTTTATACAAGCTTCGTAGTAGAAAGGCTGCTGCCATTCCAGTTGATACAGTCATGAATTCCTTCTGACTGGCTAGGGACGTTGTTAAAGCAGTGTAATGTTGGCGAAAGTTGGATATATGTTGTGCAAGGGAAGTTCCGGGCTCGTAGGTTAGATTGATCAGGTGAAATAATTTGTCGCAGACCATTATAACAGATTTTTCGCCACAAGCAACACCAAGAGCATTGAGCGCATTAACCAGGTTTCCTTCATTTTTGATGATGATTGGATGTAGATCCTCGTCAACCATGGCGTATAGTTTGTTGGTTGCCCAGGCACACATTTTCCGGTACTCCTTGGTCTTGTAGTTCGCCTGGGTCCAGGTATTAGACATAATTTCTTCATATCCTTTCCCTACAATGATGGTCCTAAAACGACTTTGCCAGATTGACCAATTTCCTCTGTTTAGTTTAACAAGTTTGGCCTTAAGATGGCCATCGTCAGAACTATCGCTTCCCATGTTGTCAATATCTATCTGCGTATTATTCTTACTCTAGTCTTATGTTAATTATTGCCAGATAATGCCTCTCGCTACCATGTAGGAAATCAAGGTCTTATATTATCTTATTGTAGCTTATAATTAAACGCTAGTAGAAGTAATAACTGAAAACATGAAATGATGATAAGAAAATATAAACCAATGGAACTTTGAAGAAACAAATATAGAAATAAATTAAGTACCTGCTTAAAATTCGATCCTGACGAGACGGTGAAATGATATATGTACTTCTATAGGAATATTGAAATTGAACTAGCCTATCATAGAAATAAGAAATGAACAATTAAAGAATGAATAGAATAAGTCAGAATGATCACAATTGAGGATAAAATGATGAGTACGGAAAAATTGAGATTGGTGGTTGAGCATGATGATGAATTTACCTCCACTAGTCAACTTTGTTGCTCCTCCTGAAAGTACTTGATCAGATCACGTTTGTTGTTCGGATGAATTAACAAATAGAATTTAATCGACGATTGATTAAGGAATTGCGGGGGGTTCGTAGGCGATGAGATGGAAGTAGTGAGTGAAACTTGTCGATTCTGGGGAAAGACTCTTCTGAGTTGCGGGAGTCAAACTAGGTGAAAATTCTCATCTGCGCAGTACAGGTGGTTACGCAGTTATGCATTTAGGATTATTCACTGACACTTTTTGAAAAGTGTTTCAAGACGCAGGGGAGACGCTAAGCTCATGACGCTGTGATTGGTGTCCAAACTTGACACAAATTCCTGCTGCGGAGCGCTGGCTAGGCCTTGAGGTTTGCCAGAGAACTGAGTATGAATAGTTTTCGGTCAACTACGGACTCCCAAACTTTCCTGGCTGATTTTCTGTGGAATATCCAACCCTTGAACAATGTATCAGTTATACCCAAAATACAAAGAGTCCCCAAAACGATTCACGGCTCACTACAAGAACTCTTGGATCGCAAAAGGCAGTTCGAAATAGCGGTATTGGCAAACCCGCAAGCAGGATCTACAGAGGATGAAAGGTGTCTGTTTTTTCTGCAGATTTGAGTTTTCTGAAGAGAGCAAATCATGCAGCTGATACAACTCCATCTTTCAGGGTCATATTTAATAAAAAACTGGGGTACCGTGGAGAACCAAAGTAAGCCTTTTCCCTGAAGAACGTGTTCAAGAAGTAACCTGAGACAAGTTTTGACATTCATAGAGAAGCTCAAGTTGTTAAAAGAGGACTCATTGAAGATTTTAGACTATGCCAGAGAACTGGAAAGGCATTATAGAAATTTGAAGCATAGTGGCCCATTCAAATTCTCCTTGGAAGTGGCGATGGCATGGGATAGGGTTGAAGAGTCCCAAAAATATCTTTCTGATTTGAAGGGATCAAGGTTCTTGACGCTTTCATCTCTGGAAAGGAGGGTTTCACGTGATAAACCGATTGAGCTTCTATTTGGGGAGAAAACATTGAAGAAGAATAATTCACATTTGCCTGATGACCTGGCCAGGGACCTCTTTGAAAAAGCTCAGGAAGTAGACATAACGGACAAATTTCTCAACAAGTTCAAACAGTTTATTATAGAATACCCCAGCTGCAATTTTAAGAAAGAAATTGCATTCCATTATTTCTTCAAAACATGAGATTTTCTGGTTCAGAATGCATTTATCAGTCAGGAATACTACAGAAGCATATTCAATGATTGGAAAAGGGTCAGCCTTAAGGCACTCCATAAATTTACTATGTGCACTCCAACATTTTGGCTGTGGTGGACCGGTACACCAAAAATATTGGAGTGCTGCAATATTGTACTCCAATAATATGGAGTGCTCCCATGTGAACTCCAGTTTTTATGTAGTACCAACCGCAGCACTCCAAAAACAACCAAAAAAGGGGAGTACAGTCCAATGTACTCCAAAAAAAATGGAGTGCAGTTGACTTCACTCCAATTTCTACTGAAGAGGCATTGGCTTTGCACTCCTGCGGGAAGGGTAGACTGGAGTGCACTAGAGTGCACTCCAAGTTTCTTCTCAGACTGTACACTGCTTGCCAAGCAGGTCACATACAACCTGCTCTCCGAGCAGACTACCCGCTGCTTGGCAAGCAGTTTACACACTGCTCGGCGAGTAGGTCATAACCTGCTTTCCAAGCAGACTACACACTGCTTGGTGAGCAGGTCATAACCTGCTCGCCAAGCAGACTACATAATGCTCGGCAAGCAGTTAACACACTGCTCGGCAAGTAGGTCATAGCCTGCTCACCGAGCAGGCTACAACCTGCTCGCCGAGCAGGCTACAATCTGCTCGCCGAGCAGACTACATACTGCTTGGCGAGCAGTTTACACACTGCTCAGCAAGTAGGTCATAACCTGCTCGCCAAACAGACTACACACTGCTCGCCGAGCAGACTACAAACTGCTCTCCAAGCAGACTACACACTGCTCGCCGAGCAGACTACACACTGCTCGGCAAGTAGGTCATAACCTGCTCGCCAAACAGTGTGTAGCCATCTTGGCGAGCAGGTTATTACCTACTTGCCGAGCAGTTTGCAGCCTGCTCGCCGAGCAGCTTATGACCTACTCGCCGAGCAGGCTACACACTGCTCGGTGAGTAGGTCATAACCTGCTCGCCAAGCAGGCTGCAACCTGCTCGGCGAGCAGGTTGTGACCTACTCCCCGAGTGCAGCCTGCTCGGCAAGCAGGTTATTACCTACTCGCCGAGCAGGTTGCAGCCTGCTTGGCGAGCAGGTTATGACCTACTCGCCAAGCAGTGTGTAGCCTGCTCGGCGAACAGGTCATTACCTACTCGCCGAGCAGGCTGCACTCGGCAAGTAGGTCATAACCTGCTCGTTGAGCAGGTTGCAGCCTTCTCGCCGAGCAGTGTGTGGACTGCTCGCCAAGCAGTGTGTACACGGCCGGACAAATTGCGCGCAAATGTGATGTCACAAATCCGCGCCGGTGACCCGGCCACTTGCGGGCGCCACAAAGGACGCCGTGAGTAAGACCGGCGCGCTGACGCCACAACCAAGCGTCAAGCTTGCGCCTGCGTTGCGTCCTTTCTGGTCATGATCAGGCGCCATTGCGACGACATATATGCATTTATCAGCTGGTAAATACAGGTGGGCTGGCTACAAAGCCACAAAAGCACTGTGATTGTAGCGGACACCGGACTCGAACCCAGGGACGGGCCTTGTCCGTCATGATCATGGCACATCTGGTCACGGACTGCCATTCAGACACCCACCATCTGGAGAGCGGCAAGGACAACCAAGATTAGTTCTGAAAAATACAATGATTTACGATGCTCACTTGACTTTTTTTTTGACAAGTCATTTTTTTAGCCAAAAAAAAGACAAAAGAAAATCACCTTTCTGGGCAAACGACGTTGAGTGAATTGCTCTGACATACTTTGCAAGAATTGAATGTGCAAGCTATCCGGGTCATGATGACGACAATGTGACCATAAGAAGTGAGGGCCGTCATATTGGCCCCTAAATGACGTGGTTGGGACCCAAGACGTTGATTGGGCGGCAATAATTCTGTCCTGGTGTCGCTCCCATAGGTGCTGTCATGGGGGCGCCCGGGCTGGTCAAGCGACCCCTGAGTGACTGTATTGTCCAGGTGACGAGGTCAAAACTCACAAACTCGCGCGGCTGTGTAGACTGCTTGCCAAGAAGTGTGTAGACTGCTTGGCGAGCAGTGTGTAGTCTGCTTGGCAAGCAGTGTGTAGTCTGCTCGGCAAGCAGGTTGTAGCCTGTTTGGCAAGCAGGTTATGACCTACTTGCCAAGCAGTGTGTAACTTCTTGCCAAGCAGTGTGTAGTCTGCCCGGCAAGCAGGTTATGACCTCCTCGCCAAGCAATGTGTAAACTGCTTGCCAAGCAGTGTGTACGCCAAGCAGTGTTTATGCTTGGCAGGCAGTTGGTTACATGCTTGCCAAGCAGTGAGTCTGCTTGCAGAGCATGGTGTTATTTGCCAACTTGCCAAGTACAGTCTTTACGTGCTTGATGAGCAGGGTGTGTTTGGCTTGCGGAATGAGGTTTACATGTGCCAAGCAGGGTGAGTGCGGAGTTCCCTGCCTGCACTTTTCCAGGGACTGCACTCCCTTTTTGGGGAGGCAAAACCTCAAAAGGGAGTGCTGACTCAATGCACTCCAAACATGCGTGAGTGAATCATCCATGCACTCATCATTTTTGGTGGCCACTGGAGTGCACAATGACTCACTCCAATTAATTTGGAGTCCTAGGTACCGCACTCAACTGACCTTGGAGTACAGGGGTCTGTACTCCAACAATGTTGGGAGTGCACTCCATATGCACTCACTTTTGGAGTGCATGGAGTAAATTTATGGAGTGCCTTAAGGCTGACCCTTGGAATATTATGGATAGGTTAACAGTTTTTACCTCTTACTTGCATCCAAAAGATATCAGAAACAATGTTGATAGATACATACATGATTTGGATGAATTTACCAAAACCAACACACCAGATGCCAGATATTTTTCAGGTAGTATATCCATTTTGCTCTCTCTTTAACATATGTAGAGGTTTCATTCAGTTTCAATGAAAATTGAGTAACTCATGAAATCATTTTCTTCTTTCCTAAAATCAAATCTTCCAGCCTTAGGCAAAAGAGAAGTAAATGCAATCAGCTTTTGGTACCTCTTGGATGAAATAAGGAGAAATGCTGACTTACTATATAGAGCCAGAAAGGAAAACAGTAATATTTCCTGTTAATTTTTATGTGCTGAACACCGTGACATCCAATTCTTCAATCAACATAAGAAATCAAGCTTTAACATAATTAAAAGTGTAGAAGTGGTTCATCCCAGTTCCAGTCATCCAGATTCACTTCAATCACATCAGAAAACTGATTATTATGATTCAAAATCACTCAATAATAGGGGGCATCAAATATACCAAATCCACAATTAGAAACCAGTCAATTATTCAAAAATCTTTTTCTTCATTACTGGACCCAAAATGGTGATTGATGAACAACCAACAGGTTTTCAAAATGGTGGATTTTTGAAAACCAGTCAATTACATAAGTGTGGATTTGCCTATATTTGATACCCCCTAATCACCGCGTGCAAAATGGTGTCATGAATGTGCTACAGGTTACACAGTCCTGTAACAATTCATGTGCAACACCCGCGTGCCATGACACGCACAGATTACATGACAGAAAGTCATGCAGCTGTCATGAAGCTGACAGGCCTGTGAACCCCTGTGCACAGTGACTGCGCACGTGACATGTGATACAGCTGGCATGCAGGTTCCCTGCATGAAAGGTCAACCTGTAAAATTACAGGTGCCCCGTGTCATGTCACGCATGCGGGACAGGGTAACCTGTACTGTGTTCATGACACAGTTTTGCACGCAGTGAATGATGTCTAATGATGATCAGTATTATTATTGTTTGAGAGCAAGTATGAGAATTTCAATTTTTTATTTTCTAGGATTTGTTGAAACAGAATGTTATCCTGGGATGAACAAGAAATTGTGAGTAATTCTCTGAAAATCCTTAAAAGAAGGGGGGTGATAGTGGTTTGGGAACAATGTTCACTGAAACCTTTATGCACAGTGATCATTTACTTCCGTTCCTGAAAGAAAATAACACACAACTACAAGGATCAGAACTCCATGAACAATCAGTAGATATCATACAATTTATATTTCTTTCCATAAGGAATAAACAACTTTTCCATATGTGTTCACATTTTCTAGATAAGCTTGAAAGTGAACATGGAGGAAGAAAATCTGAATTCTTAAAATTTGAAAAATATTTGAGAAAGTATGATAGATTTATTCAACTAACTCCAGGAGCAATTACCTCCTTATTTCCAAGACAAATTAAACAATATATAGGAGACATCTTAATAAATGGCCCAGAACATTTAGCACATTTTAATTCTGCTCAACATAAATATTTTTTATCAAACAGTCAATTATCTTGAAAACCAAGACATTAGTTGGATTGACTTTCTATATTTCTGATAACATTTTCATTTCAATTTCCAAGGAAACATTTCTTGATTCTTTTGATGCATATCTTTTCATATGGATTCATATATTTACATGTAGGCATGTTGCCCAGTATACAAATGGAGGGTTTTTTATGGATATCTAGATTTCTTGCATGCTCATGTTTAGCTTGAAAAGTATACATGATCATGTGAGGATTTCTTGCAAAAACATTATAATAGTCCGGTTCATGACCCGCTGTTTATGCTATATTTTAGCAGCTTTTTATTGCTGCATCAGCAACATGCAGGTCATAAGTTTAAATTGGACCTTGCATGATGCTTCAAGGTTTGGGTGAGTGATCCCAACCATTATGCAAGTTTTGATGCACAGCACGCTGAACAACCATGCATAAACTATACAAAAACAAGCAGGGGGTCATAAATTCCAGCAAGCTGAAACCAGCGGGTCGTGAACCGGACTAATATTATGTATTCATGTTGATGTTTGGCTCAACGTTGTTTGTTGGATTCATATCAGTTCATATCCCAGTTATGGGGGTATAACCTCTGAACCATTGACTTCTCTTGAGACCCCGGCCGGAGTCCGGACTATGTAAACTAGAGACTGGCGCGGACGCTCTCAGGTGATGTCTGATGCAGCTTAGACAGGCTTAGACCTGTTGTGGTGGAGGATCTCCTTTTTTAAAGGGATATGGACTCCTCTGGGACATCATTTTGACATTGTGCTCTGTCCCAGGCGGTCTCAGGGACACCAAAGTGCACCCGTGGTGTAGTACTAGTATGGAAAATATAACATGAATACAGGCCCAATGGGCCTTGGGGCCTCATCGGGCCTCATCAGTGTGACATAGCCTCATTCCAGTCCAAGAATCCAGAAATATGAGCGGGATGAGCTTGACGCAGAAGCGCGATGAACATTGAATGGAGGTGTTGAGCAACAGAGTGCGGATGGGATGCACCGAGGGGAGTAGTTAATTTAGGTCAAAGCAGAGCCCAGCCAACTTGGAAGTGGAGAGTATGCAGTGAGTAGAACACTATAGTGTGTACGGAGGAGAACGACGATGGCCAATCGATCATCGGTGGCTCGCTTTGCCTCTTCGGCGATCAGCTCGGGCCGGCCATTAACGTACGAGGCTCCGCCCTCGATCGGCCGACAGAAACTGCTCATCCGTCGCCAGGTCCGAAGTCTACTAAAGCACATCTCCCCTGAATCCTTGGCTGTGCAAGGTTGCAATGTTCTCGACTTCCAGCTTGATTTTTATTTTCGTTCTTTAGTTTTCTCTTTTGGAAAATAGACTGACTGTTTGCTGTTTGAAAATTTTTCAGGAGACGAGGTCCTAAAACACTTGAAGTCGTTCACTCCCTACCTCGATGCTCGCCGAGTGAGTTGTTACAAGTCAATGAGCTCGGCCGAATTGCCGACGGATTCGATCATCAAGAACTTGCTCGAAACCAGTTGAGTGTCTTCCTATTTTTTAGGACCAGAAACACATTAAGAGTGGCACTCACCAATCTCCACTTTCAACAACCCATCTCAACAACCCGTATTCCTCTGGTATATTTCTCGTCGATGAACTGTCCTCTGGGCGCCTGGAAAAAAGCAGGCAAGAAAGTGTTCTTGCCGTACATCCACGATCAGAAAAAGACGGGCACCCATCGCATGGAAATGCTTGAACTCAAGACTTGGCAAGCATTCCAGACCGATTTGGTTCCTGTATCATTCTCTTCTTCCTCCACTTCTCCCCAGGTCTTTCAGTTCGATCCTGACAAGATATCCGGTCTTGAAAATGGTTCGTTCTCAACCTAAGCCACTTTCTGATTTACACGAGTCTTGAACGATTCAGCGGAGTACTCCAGAATTTGACTTATTTTTGCTACCACTGCGAATATGACAAAACACAAGCTCAGGATGAGGGGTTGGATCTGATCTTACTACCAGGTAATTTAATTCATCATCAAAGGACACGGCGAATTGCAGAACACTAACTCAGACGCAATCTATGGGCAGGTCTGGCTTTCGATCGATACGGGAATCGACTCGGCCACGGAAAAGGATACTACGACGAATACCTTAACAACGAGTTCAACTGGCCAGGATTCCAACCTTCATCCACTGATCCAGCAGATCACGAGCAGAACAAAAAGAAGAAGAATCTGCCCATCCTGGTCGGCATTTGTCTGCGAGAACAACTGCTCTTGTCCGAAGAGGAATATATACCCACCCAGGCTCATGACCGCAGATTGGACTACATAGTCTCGCCTGATGGGGTGTTTCCTCGCATCAAATAAGGAAAACTCATTTTGTGAAGCTTCATTTAATATACCGTTATTATAAAACCATATCCCTTTTTTTATGAAGATCTTGACTATACAAATTGCTAGGTATCGTAGCTGTCAGGCGAAGTCAAACTTGCAGCAGGTCGCCCAGCTTATTGGTAAAACCACCCAACCGCCTGCGCAGTCAAAAAACTACCGGGCAGTGGTATATGGCACTGCTGCAGCACCTTTTAGGAGCACCACTTGTACCTCTCTCGGGTTGATTGGCATCTGCAAGGCCGTTTGTAATCCATACAATTCAACCAGGCCTTCACTCGATCACTTGTATGGTGTTTCTTTGTATGGAGCTTGCCAAAACGTATAGTAAGATGGGACATAGAGCGGCCTTGGAAAGTGGAGAGAAAATGTTTCACCGGAGGATTCAAACTGGCTTCTCAGATATGATGCTGCTATTCTGCAGCCGCAGATAGATAGAAGAAAATCAACCCGCTAAAGGTTTTGGAAAGGGTATCTTAGGGACAGGCTGCGGTTGCCTTATAGCCGTTGAGCTGGCTGTGTAGCAGGACTACGCAAAAGTCAAACATTCTTGCCAGGCTGTCTAGCAGGACCACAATTCAAACGTTCTTCAGCGTGCTACCCGAGCTGCGCAGTGTGAGGGGCTAACCCTTGATCATCTCACGTTTATCAAGTCTACCGGGTTATACTCAAACTCACCCTGAGCGCAGGGCTGGTGACGTCTAACTCAAGCCGCTCTGCTGCCTGAATGAGGAGGACAAGTTTCAATACATACTAGCTTGAAACCTGTCTCAATGCTTTATTGTTGGTATCCTTCCCAATAATGTTTTCAATGCTGCTGCCTCGTTCTGTTACAAAGCCAGCCACGGATAGGTGTCTACCTGGCCACTGCTTCCACAGCATCCCCCAAGATTGTACAGGGTTCCTCCATCTTTCCAATAATGCATTTCCAATTAATTCTGTGGCTGATAGCAATACCAGCCATTCAGAACAAGCCTCTTCATACTCCAATGGAGCTCATTCAGAATGATGAAGGGGAAGGACGTGTTCCCGAATTTGAGGGTAGTGATTCATTTTTCAAATGCTGACTCCTGCAATCATTTCTATTGTATTTTGCTGACTTTGTTTGGAATCATATTCAACCCCGGAACAACATATTCAAGTGATACCCAAAATAAGGAGAGTCCCCCACACAATTGTCACCTCTCCAGAAGAGCTCATATATCGCCAGAAGCAGTTTGAAGCTGCAGTCAAAGCAAATCCACAAGCAGGAGCTACAGCCTCTGAAAGGCGTGGGCTGTTCTCTCCATAGGCATGTTTTCTGATTAGATGATCATGCAGCTGATACACACTTTTCCCCTTTCAGGTTCATATTTGATAAAAAATTGGGCTACCACTGAAAGCCAAAGTGAGCAGTCTTCCCAACAATGTTTTCAAGGGTTAGACTGAGACAATTTCCTTTAAATTTGCAGAGAAGCTTAAATTGCTTTACAAGGATGCAGGTATAATTTCAAATTACAAGACAGAACTGGAGAAACAGTTTGATTTTTTGGAAAGCAATAACCCAACTAAATATGGTATGCTACCCAAGATAGGAAGGGAGACGCTTCAAAAATTGCAAGTGAATCTTTCATTATTGATAGGATTGAGGATATTGAGGCTTTCAGCTCTCAATGAAAGGGGTTTTCAAGATAGACTCATCAGACTTGTATTTGATAAGCAAGAATTGAAAGAGAAAGTTTCAAATTTTCCTGATGAGTTGGCCTTAGAAATCTATGAAAAGGCATTGATAGCATTCATGGACTCATTTCTGGAGGATCTCAAGAAGTTGCTGACAGAGTACAATGACAAATTGAGAGATCCTCCCCTGGATGTCAAAGAAGTCTATAAGCCCTTATTGGCTTGGGAATATGTCTTCAAAATGTTTGATTTCTTGGTTCAAAATGAATTTATCAGTCAGGAAAAGTACAAAAGCATCTTTCAAGATGATAAGATCATGGATGAAGTGGTATACTTTGCCTCTGAAATAAATCAAGGACCAATTAGTGACAGTTTTACTAAATTTACTCATGATTTACATGAACTTACTCAAACTTACACCACACCAGATATGTTGTTCTTTTCAGGTGAGTGATTCCTCTTCTTTCTTCTGGTTGTTTTGTATGTTTCCAATACATGATTCAAGTTTGAGTATTGATGGATTTGGTTTTTGCCTTCATGAAATCAAATAAAACAGCTTTGGGAAAAGAAGAATGTAATATAATTAGCTTTATGTACCTTTTAGATTCCATCAAGAGCAATGCTCTCAGTTTGAGTTTTTCCACAGTGGAAGACAAAAACATCTTGCATTACTTCTCCTCTGAAAGGTACTCAAAACTCAGGCATTTCCATCAACAGTCCAAAAACTCAAGCCTCTCTAGTCCAGATAAGAATGAAAAACTTGGAAGTGGTCCTAGCTTGATTCATCTAGATTATCTTACAAATCAACTTGAAGAACTAATCATTCTGATTCAAAATCACCCTCAAATGAACTCCAACAATATGTGCCCGTTGAAAGAAATGATGCAGATTTCAATCTGTTATTTCCTAGGATTCATTGAAACAGAAATGTATCCTGGGATTGTCAAGAAATTGTAAGTGGATATGTACCATTTGTAATTTGATACCCCCTAATTTTACCCACTGCAAAGAAAATCTGATGATCATTAATATGGCTGTAGGTACCATCTACTTCCTTTCTTGAATGAAAATACCCCAGAATTACATGGAGTGGCACTTCAAGAAAAATCAGAGGATATGATTAAATTGTTGTTTCTTTCCATAAGGAATGAACAACTTCTAGAAGCATGCTACCATTATTCAACAAAGTACCACAAAAGAGAAGCTGGTTTTAGTAGTGCAGGAAAAGCTAGATTTTCCAATTTTCAAAAATGTTTAAGAAAGCATGATGAAACTATTCAACAATTCATGCAAGTCTACAATAGAATCATTGAAGATACCCAGGAGATTTGTACCCCTTTTTTTCAATGATAATCCAGAACTTTTTTGAAAACAATATTTTAAGAAATGGAAGGCATAATGTCAAGTTTTTCAATTCCATTCAATCCAAAAGCATGTATTACAAAAGTTCAAAATAGAGTCACAAAAAAAACAAATGGAATAACATGTATTATCAATGTTTTTTTTAAAAAAAATCTTTTTCTGATTTTGGAAGATATGTATCTATTTCATGATAAATATATTTGATACAGCATAACCCATTTTTCTTGCGGAGTTGGCTGGCTTCATTTTTTTATTTTTTTCTTTTAAAACCACATTTTCACTGGGCCATACACATTTTCACTGGGCCATACAGGCCTGTATGGAACAGAGCACAAAAGCTAACTTTTTTGTTTTTGGGACTGGAGGGATAGGACCTGTCAGCCACAGAGGGTATATCAACATACCTTATCAAGTAGCTGCAATCACTTTAGAATAATCATACACACACATTTCTTTATAATTCTACATTGTACAAACACTATTAACATTACACAAGCCTCAGATGAAGAATATCCCTCAATATTATATTCTAGTATTGTAGAGCTGATCCTCAGCTACCTGTTGAATATACATAGTATACACTTTCTCCCAAAACTCTAGTGAAGATAACAAGAATTAACAATAAGGTGTACCATTTACAAAAGGCCCACATTTCACTTATTTTATTATTTATTATGTCTCATTATATGAGCAAATATTATTCCATAAATCATAATAAATCAAGACACACACATGATATCATTATTATGTCACCTTTATGTATTCCTTGGCCTTATTTGAAGATGAAATCCTCCTTGGTTGATCTTAATACAAAGTCCCATCTTACTGATCATGACCTCATGGCTGATCACTATGACACAATGTCCCAGCAGTGATGACACCATTGATCAGTCAATGACACCTTCACCTTGTTCCCCTTCTTCACTATTTAACTCACCCTTCCCAGTAACTTTTTCCTTCCCTGAGACATTTTTACCCAGCATCAAAACTTCAGTACTATTACATGATATCCTTAGCACAGAATATCATCTTTACCTCTGAATCTTGATCCTCATCTTCTACCTGATTGCCTGAGCTTTGTTGTGTCAACTGCCTGGTGTTGTTAACCTTGAAGATTTCCCCCTCTCTTGGAGAAACCTTGTCTCAGTAAGTGTGTTCACTTATATCACTCCCCCTCTTTCCCTGAATTTAGTCAGGAAGATTCTAAGTGCTTGATTCCTAAAATTCCCTCTCATTTTCCTTCTAGGATTCTGGATTGAGAATAAAGCTTGCCAAAGCTAATTACCTCCTTGATTCTAATTTAGAATCCCTTGCTCCTCAACCTTAACCTTCAAACTCAATGATCACCACTCATAGTACAACCCAGATAACTCTAACATAGAGGCTGACAGGACCATCACCGTTGTAATCCTCTTGCAAGGTTACCCCTGGCCCATCCCGCCCAAGCACTGTTGCTTGCACCCGCAGTGAGTTGCAGAGCCTGTGTAGGGACAACAATGCAACTGATACAATACACGTATCAGTATTGGGTGTGTATCGTATTGGTTGTTTCTCTTAATACTGTGTATCAGTATTGCCTGATGTTGGTGATCCAATACATAGAAGCAAAAAATAGGGTATTGGCCCTCTGATACCACCCTGATAGGTGATGTATTTGGTTGGTATTCCTGGAATTGGACCTCCAATACAATACATTTGTATTGTATTGGACGGTCAATACGCTACACTGGTTGGAGAAAACCAGGTATTGGCCAAAAGATCCAATCCCAATAAAAAGGCAAGTATTGGGTTGGATTGGATCAGTTGCATTGTTGGTAGGGAGCCAGTTGACTCCCTTGGCCTGTACGTCTGGCTGTACAGGCTGTGTGGCGCTTTTTTTGAAGAAAAACTTGGTCTGGGGGTGTCCCCCAACTCCGCAAGAAAAATGGGATATGCTGTAGAAACAGAAATCACTACATACCCTACAATATATCCCGTATGGGATACTGAGTAAGATATTACGGGATATATGGGATATCTTGTAGTGGTCAACTTTTTCAAACAACCCCCATATAACATCACCATATCACCATATCATATAACTGTCATATCCCAATAGAACAATATCATATCACTGTCATATTACAAGAAAACACCATCATATCACTATCATATCACAAGATAACACTATTGTAAGCACTGTCAGCATTGCCCAGTCAAACATGGATGGTCCAGCAGTGCTCAAACATATGTGTTCAACCAGTGATCTTGGACAGGCACTGTCCAACCAAAGCCCATGCTGGCAATTCAAGCAGGTCTGCCCAATCAGTTCCTGGCTGGTGGTGACTGGTTGCATTCAAACCAATTGGACAGGCCCCAACTGGCTGGCACGGGCTTTGGTCAGACCGTGCCTGTCCAATCACTGGTTAAACAAAGCTTTTCAAGAACTGCTCAACCAGCTTTGTTTGACCAATCAATGCCAGAAGTGAAGCTTGCCTCACTCCAAGCTTGCATCAACTAAGGACTTCAGTAATACTCAAGTTGCCACATGTAAACTGCCGGCATTTGAGCAAGTTTTTATTGCAGTGCCTAGCCCAGTGGCTTTTGTTGGCACATGTCATGCACATGTACAGTGATCTTGACTGCATGACATGTCACACACATTTGTACATAGTATTTAAGCTATTACTAGACTATGTAATGAACATATAGATTCTTCCAAGCTTACTCTCCAACAGGTTATGAGCCTCTTGCAAGAGTAGCTCAAAGTTTTTTTAGTAGCTGGCAAAAGGACGAGATCCCAAACACCCCGTAGTTCATCAGAACAAGCCCTTTCACCCCGTAGTCACACCAACGAGCATCAGTAGTTCGCCAGCGAGTCCCTTTCCCATATTTCCACCCACCCCCCCTTTTTTACATCAACATCACTCCGATCTGAGACCGCGGTAACCATAACCTACCCCACAACCTTATTGATCTCAGTGTAACTCCAGGTTAAGAGCTTAAATTATACGTCGTGACCCGTATTCACCAACCTTAAACCTTCAGAGCTCAGCAAACACCTTGCTAGTGTTCTCATTGGACTGATCATCCATAACTGAGCTGAACTGGGAAAGCTTTGGCCGTCTACATCACCTCACCTGAATTCAACTGCTGAAAACCTGACCACTGTTGTCGTGACGGTAAGAACCGCCAGTCCGATCAATTTATTCTCCCTCCCCTCTCCCTCTACCGCCCGTTTTTTCCTTTTTTCTCCTTTTCCCCATTCCTTTTTTCCCCTCTTTCTCACTCCTCCTACTACCACCCTCCATGTCCGACAAATCGGAACACGTCAAACGCAAAGGGTTCCGCGACCCCACTGCAGCCGTCCACCACCTCACTCCAAACGCACAAGCGGCACGGGCCAGATTAGGCCTAGACACAATCCGTTTGACGTCTGGGAGCAACCCTTTCCAATTGGGCGCTAGAAGGTCAATCAACGAGACGTCCAATAGGAATCCTGGTCTTGGCCAACCATCCAAAGCTACCCAACACAAAGGCAAAACCAAAGACAACAATACCCCTCTTGAGACCAACTTCATTCCCCGCATCACGGGATTGTCGGCCTCAAACTGGCGTTGAACCAAACACCAAGCTCCGCCGCCGCCGCCGCCACCCCCCCCCCCCACCATCACACTCACACCCGCCACAACCCAACGGCAACATGTCGGACATCACTCTCATTCTAGCTGAGATGAAGGCCCAAGGCAATGAGGACAGAGTACGTCGGGATCGCAATGATGCCCGCTCTAGACGCAAAGCCGACCTTGACGAGCAAACTTGCGTCACCGCCATTGTAGGCGCCGTGACCAGGAGGTTCCGGCCGGAAGACATCCAGAAACCGGACGGTTCCAACATCCGACAGTGGGAATGCATGCTTCGACTACACGCGGCCGAGCGTTTTCAGGACCCCCACTACTTCCTTGGCAACGACAAAGCAATTATTGACCCTTCCGACAAAATGATTGCCCAAGGAATCATCAACTCATCGATCAGCAGCGATCTCACCTACGTCATTTTAGACTTTGCCTCATTTTTTGACATCTACAAACACCTGATCAGCAAGTTCCGCGTTGTCAACCGCGCAGCCCAATTACAACTATGGAACGAATTCCTTGCAGTAGACCCCGCGAAACTATCCACCACGGCCGCACTCTACAAGAAACTCAACCACATTGGGAATGCCTTCCACAAGAAAGGGCTGGTGTTATCCTGGGAAGTCATGACCGGCCTGATCATTCACAACAACCTGCGTGATAGTCTCTGCCAATCCGTAGACCAGAAGGTCGAGCTATTCATGGAATCACACAACTACCAGGTACCCACCTACACCACAAACTGTGACCAACAATGTCTCAACGTGACGTCCGACGTGGAGCCAACTTGCCCAACCCCGCCCAAATCTTTTGGTGTGTATCAGAGCGGGAGGTATTGGGGAATGACGTTGGCTTGACCTCCCACGGGGGCACCCTGTCAAATGTGTGCTGTTGGCGTGATGTACATGATGGGCCCACATGAAGCGCAATGTTGGCTTTTTGCTTGACGCGGGACCCACATGATGCACAATCCTCGTGGGCCGCACCTGAGCTGTCTGGAGAGGGCGTGTCGTGATGTGTCGGGAGGGCGTGTCGTGGGTTTTCTGACCCAGATGATGTCACGTTCCTCACGTGGGCAAGTTGTGGGTTGTCTGACCGCACCAACAACATTTCCCTCATGTTGGGGTTTGGCGCGGCAAAAAAAATAAATAATTTTTACTAATTTATTTTGAAACAGTTTGAAACGTAATATAATTTGCTAACATTGGACAATGCAAGTGGAAAACAATGAGACAAAAAGTGAGGTCCGGCGCGTTGCAGAAGGTTTTCATCATGCACTTTTTATAGCCATCCAGCTGATAGAAGACAAATGTTGAATAAAGAGATAAGTGGAAAATAGGGAAAGGAGCAATAACAACAATGCAATAGTTGAATGTCTATACATCAATGTTGTTAGACACAGCTAAGGCCAGCGATCTTCTGACATCTTCAATGGTTGGGACTGTAATATCGGCCTTGGGGATGTCGACAAACTTCCTTTTTTGAGAAAATAACTCGCTGTCTTTGTCTAAGACAAGCTGGGCATGCCTTCAACAAGAGGAAAGGTGAGATCAGTTTGAGCAGGGACAAGATTGCAATGAGGACTGAAGAGAAAGAAAACAGCATACATTTTTTGGAATTCAGGTGATGAATGACGGAGAATGTCCAATCGTTCATCGATTTCGACCCACTGCGATTCCTTCTTGGATTTGTGGACGTAGTAGAACACCATGACCAGCCGAGCGTAGCACATTCAAATCCGCATTGCCGAGTTGTTCTTGACTTCATGTTGGATTTGAGCCACAGTAAGCTTTTCAGCTTTGGGTGGGAGCTCTTTGTAGATCTAGGAAGATAAAGGAAAATATTGACATGGAATTTTTATTTTACCCAGATCATTTGTGTGCTCACAGCGGTGAGCATCTCCTTGCAATTGGGAAAGGCGCCAGTGATTGTGATCCGCTTTGTTTCAAGAATATTTGCTAAGAGCTGAAATGAAAAGGTCAGATTGATGAAATATTTCAAAGTTAGGCAAGAAACTTACTAGTGTTTGCAAATTGCTGCGCTGGTACTTGAGTAGGTCACCAATGGCATCGCGATAGGCTTCAAGTGCCGCAGGGTCTTCCAGAAGTTGGCCAGGTGGAAGGTGGTCCTCCTTCCACTCGTTGGATTCACTAAAAACATTTGCAATTCTACCCAGAAGGAAAATGTAAACTTGGGACGGGCAAAACATATACCCAATTTTACAAAAAATGGTCAGAAGTGAAAAATAAGCTATACTGAGCATGCTCAGCATTTTTTTTTTTTTTTTTACAAACTGAGCAGAAATCATTTTTATTCATTCTGGCAACTTTAGGGGATTTTGCTGAGCATGCTCAGTTTTGCTCAATTTTTATTACTGAGCCATTTTGTTGAAAAAACTTAACATTTTGCCTAACCCAAACAGTTGTTTTTTCTTTGGGTAAAATTACAAATGTTTGTAGTGATTGTTTATCAACAGCATCCTGGATAGAAGGTGGATTGCATTCAGCAACAGGAATAACAAGAAGAGGAAAACAACTTACGAGTGTCAAGTAGTATAACATTTTTGGTAGCGCCCCATTTTTATGGGGATTGTTTGAGTACGCTTCTAGGTTTGGCTTGAGTAGTATCATCCGAGCACTCAACCTCACAAAATCCTGACATATACAGAAGAATGTTATCAACAATTTAAGAAGACTAACAACAATGACAAGATTAAACACTTACCTTGAATCTATCATCAAAGGTGTAAGTGAATGTTTGAGCCGGATTGGTACTGTTGTGGAGCTGATGGTATGCTCCATTCGCAAAGACTAAGCTCGCATGCCTGGCTTCAGGGGAACACTTTTTTGCGAGCAAGAAGAAAAGAGATAAAAACAGGGTGTCAAAAGGGTGAAAGGGTGAATATGATGTCATCTGGGTGAAGACGATGTCATGAATAGCTGAAGAGAAGCGGAGGAGTTACAACCAAGACTTGCCTTGCTTGCGAGAAGAGCAATATTCTTCAGGTGATCAGGATCAAGATTCATCTTTGACTGTAAAGCCGCGCAAATCTGCTCAATACCTCCATTGGATGTTTGATTGTTCATGTTGATATTGTTGTTGGGTGAACGGTTGAACAGATGCAAGGGTTCAGTCAAACCCATTTGGTTGTGAGAAGAGGATCGATGTGATTCTTGTGATGAATTAGATTCATCATCACCAAACATTTGACTGGTGGGATCGTCAGGTTCTCCATGGAGGAGATCATGAATGCTCAACATCTGGGAAGGGGGTGGGGGAGCAAGGCAAGAGAAAAAGGAAGAGGGTAATTGGTTGGGCGAGAAAAAAACCGATCACCAATTGATCGATTGAAAGGAGTGTTCAGTTGGGATGAAGAGGAAGATGGGATGGAAAGTTCAAGTGAGACAAAGACTGGCCTGATCCAATGAAAAAGTCGTGTTTTAAATACAACTCACTAATGACCGGATAACGGTCAGACAGGTGTTTTTCACAATTTTTTAATGAAGTATTGAGTGCACTGCAGAGGATATTTGGCCAACCAACATCACAAACCTTTGCATAAATCATGGATCTTGACTTTAATTGTAAGCTCTTCAATCGTTGTGGTAAGCCAATCTTTCCTTAGCAAAAAGCTAGAAAGTCCAAAACACAAGGTTCAGCAATCACAGAAGGATCACAAGCCTTGGCCAAGACACATCAATCACACTAGTTTCACAAGGAATCCACCAGACATCCCCAAAACCACATTCCCAACACATGAAACCCCAACCCCTTCCTTTGAATATTTTCACTTGAATATAGTCCACACTCTCATAGAATATTCCACAACTCATACTTTTCACGTTTCAACCCCTTAACCACAACTCAACCAATGTATATAGCTTTTTCACTTGTTCCATCCTTCCATTTATTTCCATCACCCACAAGTCAGCCATGCTCATTTCTTTTCCAAGTTTCATCTCTATGTTTCACCCCTCACACAACCACATTTTGGCCACTCCCCCAATTGTCCATATTTCCTATATAAGAGGTTTGTCTTCCCTGCTCATTTGTTCCCCATCAGAAAATCACTGGTCACACATTATAAAGCAATTACCACATATCATAGCCCCATTAACTTGGAGAAATTATTAGTACCTTATATATCCCAGCCCCCAGTCTGATTACAACCTGGAAGATAAACATAGTCATCAATTATACATAAATCATACCCTTACAAAGATTTCCTAAACATCCTCATTAGCCACACCTTATTCTTTAAGAGTCCATAATCTTATATTCTTGTTACCTTACTCTCCCAGACAACCGAGAGGTAGCTCCTTCAAAGCACCTATTCCCTCTCAAGCTCTATTCTTTCTCATAAAGAGTAGTTCCACATCGTGATTGATACTTTGTCAAGGAAAAAATTACTTACATTTTTCTTGAAGACTTTATTACACAACATTCAAGTATTGGAACGGAGAATAAGTATAGGTGTTGGCTTTGTAAAGGGAAACCAACAACTAATAGGAGACGACACTGTGTTAACGCTCGTCATCAAGACCTCGTGCGCCTGCAAAAGGAAAGGCAGGCTCGGAAGGGTTCCTGGAGAGCCGCAGTCAACCTGTCAAATCAAAATTGCATACTGGTAGATGAGGATATTGATCAACTCGGTCCAGTGGTGGATGAAGAAAATGTGAGTAGCGTTCAAGATGAAAACAAGATCGATGGTGTAGACAAGGAGAGCCCGCTTGGTGCCTTTCAGATGGAGGAATCCGAAAATGAAGAGGACAAGCTGGAATGGATGGACTTCATCGGGATGGCTGTGAATCAGATCGATTCTGAGGTGGAGGGCGCAGATATAGATGAACCTGCTAATCATTTTCGCCGCCAAGAATCAAAAATCAAAAACTTAAGACCTGATAACTCTCCTTGGTATCCATTTTTGAATAAAGAGGCAAGCATCAAGTAATACTTTATGGAAAAAAGAGAATGATACTAACTTACTTTGTTGTCATCAGTACCTCGTTGGTTTGTTGCTGATCGGGTACCTACACAAGCTGATCTCACGTGACATGTATCATCAAATATGTTCGGTCTTCACGCTCTACCACGTTTCGCTTCCTTGCTGGGAATCCTTGCGACAGATGCGGGCCAAAGTTTGAACCATGACCAATCAAACTGTAGTCAAAAAAAGAACAGTCTTTAATCAGCCAGTTTTTGGTTTGAGCGTTCAAGAGTTAATAAAAGAGGTGCGTAATTACCTTTAACTTTCCTCCCAGGTGCATTTGATGTTGGGTTGACGCTAGTTGCTGATGTGTTGGTTTGTCCCAGGATTTGATGAACCCCCTGGTCTCGCCGCACCTGGATCATATACCGCAGCAAGCACACGGAAGAGATATTTACAAGCTTTCACAATCGGAAAAATGGCTGAAAGATCTTGCTCCAGATCTTCGAGTCCAGATGGTAGAATCCAATCAAAAACATTTCTATATCTTCAAACCTGTTCAACTGCGAAATTTCGAAGTAATTGTTCCCATCTTTTTTTACACCCAAGAAACTAAGATTTTTGCCAAATGCTATACGCCATCTTTTAAATCAAACAACAAAAATACCAACATTGCAATTGGGATTCCGGAAAAAATTTTATTCGATAATCCAAATCTCAAGACAATCCCAATTGAAGAATTCGAGTTGACCTATCCAGAGATGATGACCAAAGATGGACTGGCTCTCTCAAGTTGTTGTGATGGAAAAATAAGCGGTGAGGAAGGCTTGTGTTTAATTGATAAAATATGCGCGATTAGTTTATATTGTTGTTCTTTGACATAGAAATCAACAATCTCTCCATCTGGAAACCCGTTATTACAATTCCCAATCCATGGAGGTTAAAAGCGCAGGGAAAAGTTTTGAGAAATATTCCCATCACCTTATACTGTGACGACACATCCAGAAATAAATCCAAGAAGTGGAACAAACATATTTCCTATTATTTCACCCTTTCCGGCTTACCGCCAAAAATCTCCAATCAACAATTCAATTGTCACTTTCTTTGCACATCAAACATTACAGGTGCTTTGGAACTGGGTGAAATGGTGGTTGAACAGATTAAGTAAGTCCTTCTTCATACTTAATCATTGAGAATTTGAGTCTTATTGAATTGCTGTTGTTTGTCATATTCTAATCACTTATTTTTCATTTGGATTTTAGTGATATGGCTGTTAATGGCTTTGACGCGTATGATAGCACAATCCAACAAGAAGTCTACGTGATGGCCAGCGTCTTGTGTTTTCTAGAGGACTCCCCGATGCACGCGGAAATCACCAACACACCTGTTCCTGGGAATTCACTCAATCCGTGCCGGTACTGCGTATTGCAATCAAAAAATTTGATTGAAAGGAAGAAGATGCCATACATTTCGCATTTCTTACAGAAGAACTTGCATGGAACAAACATATTTTGCCACTGTCTCCTTGTTTTTTAATTTCTTGATTTGCTTGTTGACGAGAAAAAAACCCTGTCTTATGTGATCGATCCTGATCAATCTTGTTCTTTTCTTTAAAATCTCTATCCAGTGTCCAAATTGGCTGCAAACAATGCAAGAAACCAAAAGAAACTCTGTGGAACTCTGAAAATACTCTAAGGAGACAAAGAACATGGATAAATTAAATAAAAAATCTGCCGACCTTGCTGTTTGAGATCAAATCAATCGGAAGTTCACCAACCAACTGATCAAGTTTGAAGAAGAGAAACTTGCAATTCTCAAAAACAAAGATGAACTCCCGGAAGAAATGGACAAGCCAATTCCTCCAGACTTAATCGAAATGGAAGACAATGCGCCGCAAAGGCTGTTCAATCCTTTTTTGGAATTAAAAGGTTTTTATTTCTTAATATTACAAATTGGCGCTTCACTTCTGACTTTTGTGATTTGGCCATCTTTCTTAGGTTTTGACATGGTAGGGGATACACCAGTGGAATGCTTGCATGTTTTTCTACTTGGCCCGGTAAAATATCACTTCCATGATTTTATGAAAGGTTTGAACGCATCACAAAAAGAAGAACTTGTAGCGCGGTGGAATTCTTTCAACATTGATTCCCTCAACATTCCTTCAATCAACGCCACCAGTCTGGTTCAATATTCTTTGAGCTTGATTGGTAAAAATTTTAGGATAATTCTCCAAGCTGCGCCATTTGTATTTTTCCCCTTTATGGAACCATCTGATATTGCAATCTGGTCTTCTCTCTGTCATCTGGGTTCCCTGATCTTCCAAACTCATATTGACAATATGTCAACATATATTTCGGACTTAAGGAATCATATTGATATATTCTTAAGTCATGTGATTGAAGATTCTGCCCAATGGGTCAATAAGGCCAAATTCCACATGCTCCTTCATCTCCCAGAATCCATCCTTTGATTTGGCCCTGCTAGTCTTTTTGCAACTGAAAAATTCGAAAGCTATAATGGAATTCTTCGTAATGCCTCAATTCACTCCAATCGTCACAGCCCTGGTCAGGATATAGCCATCACCTTTAGCAATTATCACTCTTTCCGCCAAATTCTATCTGGTGGATTCTTTTTTGATCAGAAGACAAATAAATACTTGCAGTCTTCCAAGCAAGTCACAGACTTATTCATGCAAAATCCCCTAATTCAACAAACATTGGGCTATAATCAATCTAAATCTCTTCCCGATATCAATTTCCCTTTTATAAAGAAGAAGTCTGTACCAAAAATTGACAAAGCGGAAACTCCTCAAGAATTGAAGAACGCATATCCTTGCCATGAAATCAGTCAAATATCCGAGCTGAAACTCAATGAAAAACAAGTCCTCAAGAAAGATTTCTTTGTTTTGGTATGTTAGATTCATCCTTCCATGAATTTGATTGCATGGAAATGATGTTGTTCTGATTTTTCTTGTTTGGAAAGTTCAACGTTCATCAGCCTCAAGTATCTCAACAGATTGGACGCATCACTTCCCTCTGGATGGTCCAGGAACCTGCCCATTGTACCAATTTCTTAATCCATCTTTCTGTTTTCCAAAAAATCGGTCGGAGCGCTCATTATCAAATGAGAGAGATTCAAAAAACTTCACGATTGATGTTTGTCACCTCGCAAGTAAGAGTTCTTCTTAACAACATGCAGAAAGCCACAAATACTGACTTGTTGAATATTAAATTACACAGACTATCGCAGCTGGACTGAATGTCCAGCATGATTGTTGCCGCGCTGATTGCCAACTCACGGAAACAAGGACCGCTGTGGTGGAGAGGAGAAAGAGCAACCAGAAGACCCTTGAACTTAATCATACGGATGATGGACGATTCGTCATCAATCTCGCATCACTCTCATCGCCGTCTCTGTACAGGAAGATCTCGGATGTTACTCTCAATCAGCTTGAGCCAATACAGTGGATCAATTCCATACACACTGGTCTAGTCAAATGGGGCGCAGAGGTTGTCAAAAAACAAGTAAAAACTTAAAAAAAACAACAACCAATTGCTTCAACATCGAGATTGGACCCAGGACTGAACTAAACTATGTAACGACAAAATTCAATGTAACAACAGGAAGGAGTGAGTCGCCATTTGATTTGCTTTGCCTTCAGCAATAGTTCTGACGGATAGCATTCAAAATCAGTATTATATTTACTATTGTTTGTTAGTGTAAAGATGATAGGATGAAGAGATGGAAGACTGACTTACCTAATGACGAGAGTGCTTGGTTTTTGAAACCCCTTCGATCGCGAGCTTCTGGACGCCAAGGTATCCGGCGGGGGGCATTAAGCTGCCAAGGCCATGGTGCCTTTGGTCGAGCACACGCTGGCTGCGCCTTACTTCGGGGCTTGGGCAGGATTTCTGCAGGGGAATGTCAGCCTCTGCCACCAGTTGATCAAGGCAGATCAGGAGAGATATGAGACTGGCGCACTCGAGGCTTTTTGTGGGGAGGCTCCCTTTGAGCTCGCTCTGCAACAGGAGCAGGGCCGGGTGCTTCGGAAGCAGTGACAGAAGGTTTGAGGGGGGTAGCAGCCGCCGCAGGCTGGGTCAATGGCTTGATCATTGGCCGGGGTACCGAGGTGCTACGGTTGATCACTTGTGGTGGGGATAACATCTGGTGCGGTTGTACAGCTGTCGTTATCGGCAGGTTGGTTGTGAGGAAGGCGGCATGTAGTCGCAGAATGTTCATGTCCCAACAGCCATCATGCCATGACGCGGGCACCACCTGCTCCCTACATTGGCATGCTTTGGCCATCGACATCTTGTTGGATGGGTGAGCCGAGGCCAACCTGACCAACCTCATCGGCAAGCCAACTCAGCCGACAGCCTGGGTTGGCAGGGTGGAGCCGCCAGTGAGGTTGGTCAGGGCAGATCAACGTAGGTCTGACCAAGACCTGACGTGGTCCACACCGCTTGATTAGATTCAGGGCGGCCAGGTCCGTGCGCACCTGTACCCAACACCGCAGTGGAGCCAACGGGAGTCAAAGCGCGGAAGCGAGCGGTGGTGTACCAAGACATGATGCGTTTTGTTGATGCAGCAAAAGCCGAACAGCGACTAGCCAAAACTACAAGACTAGACGAAGCCGACTCACTTCAAGTTAAACTAGCTAGCCGAGATGATCACCGCGTATCAGGACCAAGATCGAATCTAGATGTTGAAGCACGCGCAGTCACCAAGACACCAAGGTGCTACATCTGCAAGAAGACAGACCATCTCGCTCCTGAATGTCCCAACAAGCGCCGCGGCACCAATAGTCAACAAGCCACAACCAACCACCACGGCAACACACCCGCATACCCTCCCTGCTCCATCACCTACAATTTCAAGAAGCCACCGTATGTTCATCCACTCCAACCAGAACCGGTCAAACCCCACGCTCCCCGGTCCAATAACACATCAACGCCCAAAGCGACACCAGCCGCAATTGAAGCAAAATTGATTGATCATGATCTCTTTGCGGACGAGGAGCCAGAGGACTATACCTTTGAAAATGAAGACCTGTCTGTGGAGCCCCAGATGGATCGTTTTGACCTCCGAGAACTATCCATCCCTAGGAAAGGACAAGACGTCATCTGGGACTCCGGCGCCTCCGACAATGTGACCGGCAACAGGTACGCTTTGCACAACTTCACCCTGCTAGAAAAACCAATTGCAGTTTGAGTAGCCACTGATGGTCCTTGTGAATACATTACAGGTACGGGTACCTTGAAATTTCCCGGGATGAACTCAACGACCATTGCTGTTAAACGGGTATATTATTGTAAGAAAGCTTGGTCCACTCTCATGTCCATAGCGGCTTTCAAGAAGTCTAACGCCAGATTTGAAACCAGAAGCAACTTTGACACAATTGACCTACTGACACTACAAACATTTGTAATTTTACCCAAAGAAAAAACTACTGTTTGGGTTAGGCAAAATGTTAAATTTTTTCAACAAAATGGCTCAGTAATAAAAATTGAGCAAAACTGAGCATGCTCAGCAAAATCCCCTAAAGTTGCCAGAATGAATAAAAATGATTTCTGCTCAGTTTGTAAAAAAAAAAAAATTGCTGAGCATGCTCAGTATAGCTTATCTTTCACTTCTGACCATTTTTTGTAAAATTGAGTTTATGTTTTTCCCATCCCAAGTTCACGTTTTCCTTCTGGGTAGAATTGAAAATGTTTGTAGTGTGAGCGTGACCGGCAAGTTGTTGATCAGAAGCACTTTTGATCCCAAGAAAATTACATGGCCACTCCCTATTCCTTTCCGCGCTCCCCCTCATGAAATCAACCCAATCTCTTCCAATTGTTTTCTCTCTTACAACCCTCAAATTGAAATGAATTCTGTTTTTAAATCCCCAAGCGCAATTGAATCCTCCCAATTCACATGGAGCCCTGCTGAGCTAACCAACAATAGAAGACACTGCTGTTCTGGCACAGACTTTTTGGTCACGCCAGCCTGCGCCAGATCCGCAGACTAGTCAAACTGAAGCTTGGATATGGACTCCCCGATGTGATGCCAAGTGGCACAATCAAATGTCCTGTGTGTGCAATCTGCAAGGCCACACGCACATCATCACTGGGCCCATCACATCAGAAGGCTGAAAAACTGTCGGTTGTGGTTGTTGACCTGATGGGTCCGTTCGACACACCCACATTGACAGGAGGTAAGTATGCTTTGACAATTCGTGACACCTTCACAACATATAGTGAAGTCAAGATTTTGAAGCTGAAATCCGAAGCAGCCAAAATACTAATGCAGACTCTCACTAGATGGGAAACACAGACCGGCACAAAAGTAAAGACGCTGCAATCGGACAACGGCGGAGAGTTTGACTTGAAAGTATTTGCAGAATGGATACAGGACCGCGGCATTGTGGCGGAACGATCCCTTCCATACCACCACTTCCAGAACGGAGCAGCGGAGAGATACAATAGGACAGTGGCGGATATGGGCAGGAGCCTGCTCTACAACAGTAGCCTTGAGAAAGTGTTTTGGGGATACGCTTTCATATGGTCCGCCTGGACCCTGAATCGTATCCCGAACAAGACCACAAAGGATATCACACCATATGAATGCTTCCATGGCGACAAACCACAACTCAACAATGTCCGTGTTTTTGGGTCAACAGCGCTTGTACTCGTTGCACCGGCAAAGCGCAAAAAGCTTGACGACCGTGCCATCAAGGGTTGTGTAGTTGGGCATCTTGATGAATCCAAAGGCTGTGTATTCTGGATCCCAGCCACAAAGAAATTGATGTCTTCAGCGTGGGCTGATTTTGGACGCGACTGCCTACCTAAAGCCACACCCGCCCCGACCGCTCAAACACTCCATCTAGGCGACTTCACAGAGGAAAATATGGTGCGGGAGCAAGAAGCAAATGTAGACCAGGTCAATCAAGAAATGCGTGAGGCCAGCGACACCATTCCCCAAACCTTCAAGCAGGCCATGGCAGACCCCAACGCATCTCAGTGGAAAGCCGCCATCAACACAGAACTAGAGAACCTACGTAGGAAATCAGTGTGGCGTGTACGACCTCTCCCAAAGAAACGACAAGCCCTTGGGGCACGCTGGGTCTTTGCACTAAAGAAAAGCGCCGACGGGTCGCCCAAATACAAGGCCAGATACGTAGCAAAAGGTTTTGGCCAAAAGGAAGGGACCAACTACGCTCACACCTTTGCACCAACAGTGACATTCACATCCATGCGTATCCTGCTAGCGGTTGCAGCAAAACACAACTGGCCAGTTTATAATTTTGATTTTGTAGCCGCTTACCTTAACGCGCCAATTGATGAAGAGGTATGGGTCCGCCCGCCAGAAGGCCTTTCAGTGTCCGAAGGCAAGGCGTGCATACTGGATAAGGCGCTCTACGGCACCAAACAAGAAGCCAGATGCTGGTGGAAACACCTTAGTTCCACCTTGGCGTCATTAGGATATACCTCAAGCTATTTTGACTCTAGCGTGTACACACCGACAAACCAGACGGACAGGTCTATCATCTGGGTACATGTAGACAATGGTATAGTCACAGGGTCCTCCGACAACGCGCTCAAATTGATCGAACACCAGCTCAAGGGGACGCTAGAAATCAAGTGGAATGAAGGAATCAATGGAATGGTTGGGGTGACGATCAAGCGCACCATGGAGGGTTTTGAACTCAATCAACCAAACCTGATCAATAAAATCCTAACAGACCACTAGGACAGTGTCACCACTCACGAGTCGCCCCTACCGGAAGGTTTCAACAGCCGTTTCACCCCAGGCGATTTGGGATCTCAGACCACGGAGTACTTATCAATTATTGGCAGCCTGAACTACATCTCTGTGGGGACTAGGCCAGACATCACGTATGCAGTCAACAGCCTCGCCCATCAACAATACACTGGAAGGCACTTGAACACCTGGTAGGATACCTGGCGGGCACGAAAGAGCGGTCACTGCTGATACGTCCCAATGCAACAACGTCACACCCGGTGGAATGCTTTGCTGATGCTAATTGGGGAGGACCTAGTTCAAGATCGTCATACGGGGTTTTCATTTGTTTGTTTGGGTGCCCAATCATGTGGGTATCTCGGCGCTTAGTAACGGTAGCAAGCTCTACTTGTCAAGCGGAATACATGGCGCTTGGTCATGCAACACGACACTGCTTATGGATTAGGAATCTCCTCCAAGACATCCTTGGCGTGGAATAACCGGTGAGAATCTTCTGCAATAATCAATTGGCCGTCAAAATTGGATGCGCGGATGCCTCGAATAAGCACACTCATCACGTGGAACGGGAATTCTACATCACCAACCAAGCAATTGATGAAAAGAAGACCTCGGTAGAGTGGATATCAGGAAAGGACCAACTAGCGGACGTGCTAACGAAAGCACTGGGCAAGTCGGCACACACCAAGGCCAGTCTGACCCTCCAGGGCTACACCGTGTAGTTAAATTTTTTTTTTCTTCTTCTTCTCTTTACTTTACTTTTCCTTTCTTTTCTTTATTATTATTTTTTTTTCTTTCCTCTCTTGTTGTTGTTTTGTCTTGAATGTGTGCTGGTTTCTTGTCAAGGGGGGGGATGTTGACACATGTCATGCACATGTACAGGGATCTTGACTGCGTGACATGTCACACACATTTGTACATAGTATTTAAGCTATTACTAGACTATGTAATGAACATGAAGATTCTTCCAAGCTTACTCTCCAACAGCTTTTCCAGTGCATTGCCGCAAGGAGTGCTTGACCTGATCAATAAGTGCAAAAAAAAATTGGTAAACTCCATGCAAAACATCTGTAATAATGTGGACAACTTTCCAAAGCAATCTGCAGATTGCAACTCCATGCAAAAAATGAGTAGAAATGTTTTGCATGGGGTTTAGAAATTTTGTTGCACTTGTTGATCAGGTCAAGCACTTCTTGTGGCAATGCGCTGGTACAAGCTGATTCAGTTTTCCTCCTTTTGCTGCTCTCTGCTCCCTGATGTCGCACAAAGATACTGTCCTTTGTATTTTCCAAACTCCCTTTCCCATCTCCGGTTCCTCCCTGAAGACATCCATTTACACCATTCCTGGACTTTTCCGCACCCTTCACTTTGACGCCATGCAACCCTACTACCATCCATTTCTGTTCTCAAATGCAAAAGTACCCAACAGTCACCAACAACCAAAAGGCTTGTTGTCACAAGTGCTTCCCGCGGTTGGTGCTCTATAGTCTCACTTTTGAAATCCTTCCATTGCGGCAAAACCTTTAGTATCATGCCTCTCGCCTGTCAAGATTGGGCTTCACACATCAAAATTTCACAAATTACCTATTTTTTTGTGTATTCCCAGGAAAAAAGACCCTTGCACATGGTGAATCAAAAGCATAGATATGGCCAATTGATTCCTCTGACTTGAGTCAAGGGTTGATTTTCATGTAGTGTGGTGGCAGTATGATGCCTTTTGCCTGTTAAGATGTGACTTCACACATCAAAATTTCACAAATTACCCTTTTTTTTCTACGTTTTTCTCATGACAGAAGACCCTTGCACATGGTGAATCAAAAACATAGATATGGCCAATTGATGCCTCTGAGTCAAGGGTTTATTTTCATATTGTGGTGTGGCAGTATCATGCCTTTTGCCTGTTGAGATGTGGCTTCACGCATGAAAATTTCACAAATTACACTTTTTTTCTGTGTTTTCTCATGAAAAAAGACTGTTGCACTTGGTGAATCAAAAACATAGATATGGCCCATTAATTCCTTTGAGCCAAGATTTGGTTTTCATATAGTGGTGTGGTAGTATCACATGTTTTGCCTGGCAAGCTTTGGCTTCAGGCATGGATATTTCACAAATCACCCTGTTTTTCTGTATTTTCTCGGGAAAAAAGTCCCTTGAACATGGTGAAACAAAGAATAGATATAGGAAATTGATGGATGTGAGCCAAGGTGCAATTTACGTATAGTGGTGTGGTACTAGTATTGGGTTTTTGCCTGAGAAGATTTGGCTTCATGCATCAAAATTTCACAATTACCCATTTTTTCTGCATTTTCTCATGAAAAAAGACCCTTGCACATGGGGAATCAAAAAAATAGATACGGCTAATTGATGCCTGTGAGCCAAGGTCGGATTTTCATATAGTGGTGTGATAGTATCATGCCTTTTGCCTGTCAAGATTGGGCCTCACACATCAAAATTTCACAAATTACCTATTTTTCCCGTGTTTTGCCAGGAAAAAAGACCCTTGCACATGGTGAATCAAAAACATAGGTATGGCCAATTCATGAATCTGGAGCAAGTTTTGATTTTCATATATGGTGTGGTAGTATTGTGCCTTTTGCCTGTCAAAATTTGGCTTCACATATAAAAATTTCACAAATTATCTATTTTTCCCATGTTTTCTCAGGAAAATAGACCCTTGCACAAGGTGAATCAAAAACATGGATATGGCCAATTGATGCCTCTGAGTCAAGTGTTTATTTTAGTATAGTGGTGTGGTAGTATCATGCCTTTTGCCTGTCAAGATTGGGCATCACGCATCAAAAGTTTACAAATTACCTATCTTTACCATGTTTTCTTTGGAAAAAAGACCCTTTCACATGGTGAATCAGAAACATAGATATGACAAATTGATGCCTGTGAGCCAAGGATTGATTTTCATATGGTGGTGTGGTAGTATCACATGTTTTGCCTGTCAGGATTGAAGTGGTGTATGGTAGTATCATGCCTTTTGCCTGTCGAGATTTGGCTTCACACATCAAGCTTTCACAAATTAACTATTTTGCCTGTGTTTCCTCTTGAAAAAGGACCCATGCACATGGTGAATCTAAAACATAGATAGGGCCAAATGATAGCTGTATCTTTGATATAGTGGTGTGGTATTATCACATGTTTTGCCTGTCAAGATTTGGCTTCACACATGAATATTTCACAAATTACCTTTTTTTTCTGCATTTTCTCAGGAAAAAAGACCCTTGCACATGGTGAAAAAAAAATAGATATATAAATTGATGCATGTGAGCCGAGATTTGATTTTTAAATAGTAGTGTGGTATTATTGCGTGTTTTGCTTGTCAAGATTTTGCTTCACGCATGAAAATTTAACAAATTACCCGCTTTTTCTGCATTTCTCAGGAAAAAAGACCCTTGCACGTGGTGAATCAAAAATGTAGATATGGGCAATTGATGCCTTTGAGCCAAGGATTGATTTGAAACTAGTGGTGTGGTATTATCATGCCTTTTGCCTGTCAAGATTGGGCTTCACACATCAAAATTTCACAAATTCCCTATTTATCCCACATTTTCTCAGGATAAAAGACCCTTGCACATGGTGAATCAAAAACATGGATATATCCAATTGATGCATGTGAGACAAGGTTTGAGTTTCATATATTGGTGTGGTAGTATCACATGTTTTGCGGGTCAAGATTTGGCTTCACGCATGAATATGTCACAAATCACCTTTTTTTTTCTGCCTTTTCTCAGGAAAAAAGACCCTTGCACATGGTGAAAGAAAATCAAAGATATAAAAAATTGATGCTTGTGAGCCAAGGTTTGATTTTCAAATAGTGGTGTGGTAGGATTGTGTGTTTTGCTTTTCAAGATTTGGCTTCTTGCATCAAAATTTCACAAATTACCTTTTTTTCCCGTCTTTCCTCAGGAAAAAAGACCCTTGCACAGAGTGAATCAAAAACATAGATATGGAAAATTCATGCCTGTGAGCCAAGGTTTGATTTGAATATATTGGTTTGGTAATATCATGCCCTTTGCCTGTCAAGATTGGTCTTCCTGCATCAAAATTTCACAAATTACCTTTTTTCCTGTGTTTTCTCCGGAAAAAAGACCCTTGCACATGGTGTGTGAGCCTGGGTCTCTACGGTGACAACAGGACACAAGATGGGGGGAAACTCAATGTAATTGCAAGGGAAAGGAATGACAACAAGAGGTAAGAGAGAGGACTTAAAGAATGAAGAATAAGCTGTAATAAGCTGATGATGATGATGATGATGATAATCAAGGTTCTAACCCTTGCTTCTCTGACCTAAAAAGGGAGGAATAAAAGGCTCAATCCAATAAAGGAGAGGCAGTAGCGGAGTGAACTCTGACGCCTCCTTTCTTAAGAAACAGAAAGGGTGAGCTGCTCTTCAGCAGTCCTATTTTTTAGGCTAAAGGAAACTAGCCAAGGTTATTTAAAGGAAAACCTATGTGGGTTCAATAGCTCAAAAGCCCACAGAAAAGCAAGAATGGTATGATAATAACTTCTAATAAGAAGTTCCTCTGATGAATGATGATGATGAGAGGAAGAGTAATGATCAACTGATCAGAAAGCTACTTTGAAGAGTAGTAGTGAGGATTATTAAAGACTAATCAACTGTAAGAGTGACCTCAATGACCACAGAGTAGTGAGGATTGAGAGGACTGATGATGAGTTGAGTAGTAGTTGAAATCCTAAGGACTGCTCTAGTGAGGTAGGTGTTCTGGTTGGATGATCCAATGGTTTTCTTCCTTCAGCCATGTGGAGGATGAACTTAGAAGATCAAATTGAATATATGCAATGTGCAAAACCATGTGCAAAACCTTGAAGATTAAATGGGATATATTCACAGAGAAAATAACTTAGAAGTGATTTTAATCTTAAATCATTATTCCTCATTTCTGCGGAATAACACAACACAACTATGGCACATGTAATATATGAAATTGAAGCTTGAATTCCGGAGAATCTGAGTGAGGCACTGTTGAAGCCTTTTGGGAAACAGTGTTGTCTCTAAGGCTGACATGGTGAATCAAAAATATTGATATGGCAATTGATGCCTGTGAGCCAAGTTTTGATTTGCATATATTGGTGTGGTAGTATCACTTGTTTTGCCTGTCAAGATTTGGCTTCACGCATCAACATTTCACAAATTACCTATTTTTCCTGTGTTTTCCCATGAAAAAGACCCTTGCACATGGTAAATCAAAAACACAGATATACCCAATTTAGGCCTCTGAATCAGGGTTTGATTTCCATATAGTTGTGTTGTACTATCATGCCTTTTGCCTGTCAAGACTTGGCTTCACGCATCAAAAGATCACAAATTACCCATGTTTTCTGTGTTGTCTCAGAAACAAAGACCCTTTCACATGGTGAATCAAAAACATGGATATGGCCAATTGATGCCTGTGAGCCAAGGTTTTATTTGCATATAGTGGTGTGGCAGTTTCCTGCATTTTGCCTGTCAAGATTGGGCTTTGTGCATCAAAATTTCATTGATTCACCATGTGCAAGGGGCTTTTTTCCTGAGAAAACAGGGGAAAAATAGGTAATTTGTGAAATTTTGATGCACAAAGCCCAATCTTGGTAGGCAAAAGGCATGATAATACCACACCACTATATGAAAATCAAACCTTGGCTCACAGGCAGCAATTGGCTGTATCTATGTTTTTGATTCACCATGTGAAAGGGTCTTCGTTCCTGAGAAAAAACAGAAAAAACAGTTAATTGGTGAACTTTTGATGCGTGTAGCCCAGTCTTGACAGGCAAAAGGCATGATACTACAACACCACTATATGGAAACCAAACCCTGACTCAGAAGTATCAATTGCCTATATCTGTGTTTTTGATTCACCATGTTCAAGGGTCTTTTTCCTGGAAAAACACAGGAAAAAAAGGTAATATGTGAAATTTTGATGGATGAAGCCAAATCTTGACAAGCAAAACACGTGATATTACCACACCACTATATTCAAATCAAACCTTGGCTCACAGGCATCAATTTCCAGATCAATATTTCTGATTCACAACACCACAAATAATCAATTTTACCTTTATTACAAGTGACATCATGTAGAAACAATCCCTGCTCTGATGTAGCTCAAACTCTAGTTCATCCCAATTACAATGGCGCCTTTGTGGGTTCCAGGGGCTGAATTCGTGATGCACCAGATAGATCACAGATACCTTTCTGCACCTAGCCACATGTCAATTGACATCAAGTGATTTTTTTTTTGTGGTGCCATGTGCAAGGGTCTTTTTTCCTGAGAAAACACAGGAAAAATAGGTAATTTGTGAAATTTTGATGCATGAAGACCAATCTTAACAGGCAAAAGGCATGAAAATACCACACCACTAAATTCAAATCAAACCTTGGCTCACAGGCATGAATTGGCAATATCTATGTTTTTGATTCACCATGTGCAAGGGTCTTTTTTCCTGAGAAAACACAGGAAAAAAGGTAATTTGTGAAACTTTGATGCATGAAGCCAAATCTTGACAGCCAAAACACGCAATGAATGCTAACAAACCATTAGGTGAAAACCAAACCTTGGCTCACAGGCATGAATTGGCCATATCTATGTCTTTGTAAGGACTGTCTATTTCCTTCACTAAGGGAAGCAGGAAACGGCACGTGGGACGGGCTGATGAGCCTAGACTTTTCTAAGACCAAACACGGGAAGCATAGATTACTGGCTCAGAGAGATGAAGGGATCAGATCTCTCAGTACAATCTAGAAAAGGGAGAACAAGAAGAAAGAGGAATAGAAACTCACCTGGCTCAGAGAGATGAAGGGATCAGATCTCTGCAGAGCCAGGAAGATGGAACCGTCAGGGAAGACTAGGGGGAGCTGTGACATGTAGTAGATAGGACGTGTGAAACCCGGACAGGGGGAGGGGGTTTAAAGTCTTTGATTCACCATGTGAAAGGGTCCTTTTTCCTGAGAAAACACGGGAAAATAGGTAAGTTGTGCAAATTTGATTTGTGAAGCAAAATCTTGACAGGCAAAAGGCATGATAATACCACACCACTATATGCAAATCAACCCTTGACTCTGATAAATCAATTGGCCATACCTAAGTTTTTGATTCACCGTGTGAAAGGGTCTTTCTTCCTGAGAAAACGCAGAAAAAATGGGAGATTTGGGAAATTTTCAATTGTGAAGCCAACTCTTGATGGGCAAAAAATGTGATACTACCACACCAATATTTAAAAATCAAACCTCGGCTCACAGGCATCAATTGGCTTTATCCATTTTTTTGATTCACCATGTGCAAGGGTCTTTTTTCCTGAGAAAACACAGGATAAATAGGGAATTTGTGAAATTTTGATGCGCGAAGCCCAATCTGGACAGGCAAAAGGCATGATACTACAAAAACGCTACATTCAAATCAATCCTGGGCTCACAGACATCAATTGACCATATCTACATTTTTGATTCACCATGTGCAAGGGTATTTTTTCCTGAGAAAATGCAGAAAAAATGGGTAATTTGTGAAATTTTGATGCATGAAGCCAAATCTTGACAAGCAAAAAACGCTAATACCACACCACTATATGAAAATAAAATTTTGGCTCAAAGGCATCAATTGTCTATATCTATTTTCTTTCCACCATGTGTAAGGGTTTTTTTCCCCAAGAAAACACAGAAAAAAAAGTAATTTGTGAAATATTCATGCGTGAAGCCAAATCTTGACAGGAAAAAAATGTGATAATACCACACCAATATATCAAAAATGAACATTGACTCGCAGCTATAAATAGGCCATATATATTTTTTTGATTCACCATGTGCAAGGGTCCTTTTTCATGAAGAAACAAAGAAAAAATAGGTAATTTGTGAAAGTTTGATGTGTGAAGCCACATCTCAACAGGCAAAAGGCATGATACTGCCACACCACGAGCTGAAAGTAAACCCTTGACTCAGAGGCATCAATTGGCTATATGTATGTTTTTGATTCACCATGTTCAAGGGTCTTCTGTCATGAGAAAACGTAGAAAAAAAAGGGTAATTTGTGAAATTTTGATGCGTGAAGTCACATCTTAACAGGCAAAAGGCATCATACTGCCACAACACTACATGAAAATCAACCCTTGACTCAAGTCAGAGGAATCAATTGGCCATATCTATGCTTTTGATTCACCATGTGCAAGGGTCTTTTTTCCTGGGAAGACACAGGAAAAATAGGTAATTTGTGAAATTTTGATGTGTGAAGCCCAATCTTGACAGGCAAAAGGCATGATACTAAAGGTTTTGCTGCAATGGAAGGATTTCAAAAGTGAGACTATAGAGCACCAACCAAGGAAAGCACTTGTGACAACAAGCCTTTTGGTTGTTGGTGACTGTTGGGTACTTTTGCATTTGAGAACAGAAATGGATGGTAGTAGGGTTGCATGGCGTCAAAGTGAAGGGTGCGGAAAAGTCCAGGAATGGTGTAAATGGATGTCTTCAGGGAGGAACCGGAGATGGGAAAGGGAGTTTGGAAAATACAAAGGACAGTATCTTTGTGCGACATCAGGGAGCAGAGGGCAGCAAAAGGAGGAAAACTGAATCAGCTTGTACCAGCGCATTGCCACAAGAAGTGCTTGACCTGATCAACAAGTGCAACAAAATTTCTAAACCCCATGCAAAACATTTCTACTCATTTTTTTCATGGAGTCGCAATCTGCAGATTGCTTTGGAAAGTTGTCCACATTATTACAGATGTTTTGCATGGAGTTTACCATTTTTTTTTGCAATTATTGATCAGGTCAAGCACTCCTTGCTGCAATGAACTGGAAAAGCCACTGGGCTAGGCACTGCAATCAAAACTTGCTCAATTGCCGGCAGTTGACATGTGGCAACTTGAGTATTACTGAAGTCCTTAGTTGATGCAAGCTTGGAGTGAGGCAAGATTCACTTCTGTCATTGATTGGTCAAACAAAGCTGGTTGAGCAGTTCTTGAACAGCTGTGTTTAACCAGTGATTGGACAGGCACGGTCTGACCAAAGCCTGTGCCAGCCAGGTGGGGCCTGTTCAATTGGTTTGAATGCAACCAGTCACCACCAGCCAGGAACTGATTGGGCAGACCTGCTTGAATGGCCAGCATGGGCTTTGGTTGGACGGTGCCTGTCCAAGATCACTGGTTGAACACATATGTTTGAGAACTGCTGGACCATCCATGTTTGACTGGTCAATGCTGACAGTGCTTACAATAGTGTTATCTTGTGATTTGATGGTGTTATCTTGTAATATGACAGTGATATGATATTGTTATATTGGGATATGACAGTTATATGATATGGTGATATGGTGATGTTATATGGGGGTTGTTTGAAAAAGTTGACCACTACAAGATATCCCATATATCCCGTAATATCTTACTCAGTATCCCATACGGGATATATTGTAGTGTATGTAGTGAATGAGGTCAACTTAAATTTTAATGTAGGTACAGAACAAAGAGATGAAAAAAGACCCTCCCCCCCCAAAAAAAAAAAAAAACAACAACAACAACTGAGAAAACAGTCATTGGTTTTGCTCATTTTGTGAGAGAAATCCCAATTTATTCAGAACGCTAGCTGTTGTACTCAGGTTCTATGTAGTTCTCATAAGCATCTTGAAAAGTATTCAAGTTTGTGAAGTGCCTATAACCCAATCATGGGGAAAGAAAGAAAAAAGATGCACCTGAAGCTGTTTAGTGTTTTGCTTTGAAGAATTCTACATGCCTGATTGTGAGCCTGAGTCTCTACGGTGACAGCAGGACACAAGAGTTGGGGGCACTAGTTGAATTCCAGAGGGATAGGAGGAATACAACTAGAGGAGAGGAAAGGAAAGGAAAAGAAGAAAGAAAGAAGATAAGATAGAAGTCCTTTTAGACTGATTTAAGCTTTTCAATCCTTTAAAGGAGATGGGTTTAAGCGGAGCAAACTCTACGCCTCCTCTCTTGAAGAAAAAGAGAGGGTACAGGCAGAGACATGCCTGGATTTTTAGTGCCAACAGAAACTGGCAAAGGTTATTTATCAGGAAACCTATGTGGATTCAAGCTGCAGTCCACAGAAGCAATAAAGATGAATGTTTATGAAGCTTTTATTGATTATTTGATGTTTTTACTGGTTTGATTCTCTATGGGAGAAGAGAAGAAGAAGATTAAGGTTAAGAGGAAAGAGAAATGATAAGATCAAAGCTCAAGAAGAACTTTGAAGAAGGAGAAGTTGGAAAACCTGCTTACTATTCAATCAGATGACACCAGATGACCACAACAACGTAGGGAAATGATGGGACCTGTGTGATTGAGTAGTGAGGAGTGTTGATCCAAGTGTTCTGTGCTTCTTCTAAGTTGGTTGATGAGTGATGATGAAAATTTTCATCCTTCCAGAGGTGAAAATGGTTAACCTTGTTGATTGAAATGCATATATGCAATATGAATTGAACTTAGAAAATAATAGGTGTTCAGAGTGTTATTACTCCTCAATTATACATCACAACAATAGATAATAATAGATGAAAATGATCAGAAAAGTGGGGTGAATCTGGCGAGAACATTTTTGAAGCCTTTTGGGCAACTATGTTGTCTCTAAGGCTGATATGATCATGTGCATTTCTGTACTGGAGAAGTATTAGTCAAGTGTATACACACTAGAGCCTCCCTGTAAACCTCTGGATGCTCTGTCTATGTATTTATGTACTGGGAGGAGTGCTTATCCATGCCACTAGTTTCTCTGTACATTGTTCAAGGTCCTCTGAGGTACTATGGATCAACAGAAAATTGTCCGGTTGTTGACTCTTGGATGTCTGGGAGGAAGTTCAAGTCAACAGCCAGACAGGCGGGTTTAACCCCTGGACAGTGGGGGTTGCAACTGCAACTCTTTTTTGTACTAGACATGGTTGGCCGTTGACAGGACCCTGGAGACCCCCTATATAGTTGGGTAACCTAAAACCCCAGATTTTGCAAAAATTCATATTTACATTTTCACAGCTCATTCATACCTTTTTTGTGAGTAACCTCTCCACCAAGGGGTGGGTTCAAGGGAGGGGAATTTTGGGTTTATGGGGAATTGGGGGGTAGATTTCTCATTCCAGAGCCAATCAAGTGAATTTATTTCATTTTGTCAGACAAATGCTACCATGAGTAATTCATCTTGGATGTCAGATGCCACTAAGGCCCTCAAAAAGCACAGAAAATCATGAGAAAAGGTGAAAAAATTGGTCAAAACACATCCTTGACCCAGCATTCATACATCCAGGTGAGTATGCTACATGTAAAAAAGGGCCATTCATACCTTTTTGGTGAGTACCATTTGTGATTTTTGGCCAAAATTTCATACATTTTGGTTAACCACCTATGTAGGGGGTCTCCGGGGTCCTCCGTTGACCCAAACCTGTCCATGTGTATTGGTCAACAGACAGCTTGCTTGCAGAGGCGCACTTGCACTTGGGTTTCTTTGTCTCAACTTGGTCAAGTAAGTACATCTCTTTTGCTTTTGATTGATCATTCTCACTGCCATCAAGAATAAACACTGAATGTGTTTCAACCTAACAAGTTGGCGCACACAAGAGATTTGAGATGCAAGAAAGCAATGTCCGGAGGATTTTAAATTAGGACAGTCTCAAGTTAAGAGGAGGACAATTTTATTCAATAAGCAGACTACCCTTTTTCAACAAGAGGACACAAATAATTAGTTGAAAAGAGGACAGAATTATTCAATCACCAGAAAGATGAGGAAGCATGAGGACAGATTTGTTAAAAAAAAGGACAAATGAAATCAACATCTGGGCATCCAGGAGTTGATTTCCGGACTGTTTTGTGTTGATCCATAGTAAGACCCCTAGGCTACCCCAGACCCTGTTTGTGAAAAACCTAAGGCAGCCAATGTTTGGGTTGGGTGGAGATCATAAAAAAGGGCTTCACTTATGAACAAGGGAGCGGATTTTGGAAATGTGTTTCTTTATACAAGGACATTTCAGATACACAAAACAGATAGGTTATTAACCATAGTAGAAAACTATAACTTGCATTTCGGGGGTGAGAGTTACCCCCTTGGTTGGGCCATCCCCCTCTTTCCCCCTTTCTCCTCCCCTGCTACCCCCTCTAGCCCCCTCTCCCCTAAAGAAAAAGTATAAAGGGCGGGCAGGAGGCAAGCAAAAAAATGAGGTGGAAGTGCATTTGCAAGATAATTTGGTTTCTGGGAAGATGAGAAGTGGATGGAGAATCTTATAGTTACCGCGACTGACTGCTGGTATATAAGTTCTCCTTGGAGCTGTTCTTCCTAGCAAACCAACCTGTCATGCTCATGAGGCAAGATCAGTTCAATACAAGAGTAGACCGCTCTCATAATGGACTAGGGCCCAGAATCAAAGCTTCCTAACTGTCAAGGTTCATAATCCCCAATCCAACATAGCAAAAGTATGTAGATTAGGATGGTTCACGTTGGACATTATTATGCAATCCGTAACCACACATCAGCAAGTGTCCCATGCCAAATTGGCAGGGGCGTGTGGTTAAACGCTTGCTGATGGGTTATGGATTTAGGTCCAACGTGAACCGTCCTATTAGGGGGGTAGCTTATTATTTTATTGATGCTGATGCCAGAACTTGTTTACTGATGGTGTAATTTGGTGTGATTTGTGTGGGAAGAGTTAAAAACATTTGCTGATGTCAGTTAAATTTTACTTGATAAATTTTACTGGTGATGACCTCATGTGAACTGGGCTAACTGGCTTCAAACAAGTCCCTCAGCCAGATTGCAGCGCAAGGTGCCTCCTCCTTTGGAGAGAGGCTTTGTTAAGCTTGCTTCAAAAAGTATGCACCCACATTTTTCTATGTATAACAATCTCACTACCTAATTTCCCTCATGATGAAATCCTGATCAGCTGGTGATATAATGTTATACTGCTGACTCTGAAGCTATGCTGGTCAATACATGGAGAGAAAATCAGAGACAGCAAGTGCTCCTCCATGCTGCAGTGTTCCCTCCATCCACCTCTTTTCAAAGAGCTTGCAGGTTCCAAGCTCATTTTCTGGGGACTGTAGGCCAGGTTCCATTAAGCTTATGCAATCCTGTTTCCCCAGTGTGAGTTGGATCTAACTTAATCAAGTCCCTCCTTTGGAGGGTCCCAAAGGGACCCTCTGAAGGAGGGACTAATTCCTAAAGTCATGCCTCTTGCCTGAGAGGATCAGGCTTTTGTGGCTTTTTTCCCCATTGTCCCAATAGCTCCTTTGTTTGAGCGTCTATCACCATATTGTTGGAGAAAGAAATGTTTGCGTGAACCTCCTGTTTCTTCTGGTGTCCTCAGATCCAATCCATTGCATTTTTTTTTAGGGTCAGGCTAAAATGCACTCCAACTTTTTACTTCATGCACTCCAATTAGGAGTGGAAAAGTGTGCACTCCAATTTTTTTGGAGTGGGGAGCTGTCCACTCCAATATAATTGGAGTGGACACCTTTCCACTCCAATATAATTGGAGTGGACACCTTTCCACTCCAATATAATTGGAGTGGACACCTTTCCACTCCAATATAATTGGAGTGGACACCTTTCCACTCCAATATAATTGGAGTGGACACCTTTCCACTTCAAAATTTTTCACTACCTTGGAGTAAACAAACATGCACTCAAAGTTCACTCCAAAAGTTTTAGAGTACACCTCAAGTCCACTCCCAAAGTTTTAGAGTACACCTCAAGTCCACTCCAAAAGTTTTGGAGTGCACCTCAAGTCCCCTCCAAAAGTTTTGGAGTGCACTTGAAGTCCACTCCAACATTTTTGGAGTGCACTTGAAGTCCACTCCAAAAATGTCAAAATTTTGGAGTGAACAACTGCCCACTCCAATTTTTTTTGGAGTGGATGGCTGTTCACTCCATTTTTTTTTTTTTTTTTTTTTTTTTTTTTGGAGTGGACACTTTCCCACTCCAAAATGCTGAAGTGCTTGTAGTAAAAGTTTGGAGTGCATTAAATTAGCCTGACCCCTTTTTTTTAATCCCAAATCTTATGAAATCAAGTCTCTTCAGATTTTATGTCTTCCAGCCTGTACGGTATGAAAGACATCCAGATTGTATACTTTACATACTTACAAATTCCAGGGAGAATCATATGAAGGACTGTGATAACTTAGGCTGTAATGTCACTTCAGCAGCAATGCATGGCAACCGGGTACGGTTCTGTTGTTCTTCCTTGCATCAATACAGAGGGAGCTCACATCAACGAGACTCGGGACTACAGCAGAACCAAAAAAGGTTGCAACTTTTGCACATTTTTTTAACAAATTTGGCCGCAGTTAAAACTTTTCTCAAGATGCGGGTGAACGTCCGTGCGCTACATGTGGCCTGAAGTCCGCGCAGCACCAATACAGCCAATGTTGGTTTACCTGCAAACCAACAGCAGCTGTACAAACCGGAACGCACTCCTCCCCCCTGCCATAGGCGCACCAGGCTCAGAACCAACCACGCCGTAGGATAATCAGGATAACCATAGGAAGGAAAAAGTTCAAGTCCTTTTTGTTTTTTCTCTTTCTCTCCTGTCGCATTCTGACTGATCCATTTAACTTTCCAGACCTATGGATCATTTCTCAGATATTGAGCGATCGCCCTCGCCTTCCGCACGGTCCATGGAGGAATGGCTCCACCATCCCCTCACCCCTCCTTCCAATAGACACGTTCCACAACTCTTTGATGGCACTGCCCATCTTACCGCCCGCCGAAATCGTTGCCGAGAAGCCTTCATTGAGAGACAGAAAGAAATTGATCCATCGCTTGCAGCCTTAACAACTCAAACTTCCCAATCTCGTGATCAATCCACTAGCCCTCAAGTTGAAAGTTCTAGACGATGCGAACCAAGCGAGATATCTCACCCTGATGCCGAGACATCCTTAGGCCGTCATGAAGTTCCGATTCACATTGAGTTTGTTTTTTTTTGTCCAGTTCCTAATCCAGCCGCTGTAAAAAACCCTCGAAAACAACAAACTGCACCCTCCAGTTCACCCCCAATCAAAAAAATTCAATCTGAGCTTGACAAGGTCATCCTTTGGTGGAGGACTGAAGAACACGACCTTGATTATTTCAAGGATTCAGTTATTCGAGCTATCAAAATGGAGGAGGATGAGTCTCTTGGCCTA
>PGCI01000290.1:0-118915 GCA_002873125.1 Puccinia coronata f. sp. avenae | reverse complement strand
ATTCCAAATCAAACCTTGGCTCACAGGCATGAATTGGCCATATCTATGTTTTTGATTCACCATGTGCAAGGGTCTTTTTTCCTGAGAAAACACAGTAAAAAAGTTAATTTGTGAAACTTTGATGCATGAAGCCAAATCTTGACAGCCAAAACACGCAATGAATGCTAACACACTACTAGGTGAAAACCAAACCTTTGCTCACAGGCATGAATTGGCCATATATATGTCTTTGATTCACCATGTGAAAGGGTCCTTTTTCCTGAGAAAACACGGAAAATAGGTAAGTTGTGAAAATTTGATTTGTGAAGCAAAATCTTGACGGGCAAAAGGCATGATAATACCACACCACTATATGCAAATCAACCCTTGAATCTGATAATCAATTGGCCATACCTAAGTTTGTGATTCACCGTGTGAAAGGGTCTTTGTTCCTGAGAAAACGCAGAAAAAAAGGGAGATTTGGGAAATTTTCAATTGTGAAGCCAACTCTTGATGGGCAAAACATGTGATACTACCACACCAATATGTAAAAATTAAATCTTGGCTCACAGGCATCAATTGGCTTTGTCCATTTTTTTGATTCACCATGTGCAAGGGTCTTTTTTCCTGAGAAAACACAGGATTAATAGGGAATTTGTGAAATTTTGATGCACGAAGCCCAATCTGGACAGGCAAAAGGCATGATACTACAACAACACTACATTCAAATCAATCCTGGGCTCACAGAAATCAATTGGCCATATCAACATTTTTGATTCACCATGTGCAAGGGTATTTTTCCTGAGAAAATGCAGAAAAAATGGGTAATTTGTGAAATTTTGATGCATGAAGCCAAATCTTGACAAGCAAAAAACGCTAATACCACACCACTATATGAAGATAAAATTTTGGCTCAAAGGCATCAATTGTACATATCTATTTTTTTTCCACCATGTGGAAGGGTTTTTTTTCCTGAGAAAACACAGAAAAAAAAAGTAATTTGTGAAATATTCATGCGTGAAGCCAAATCTTGACAGGCAAAAAATGTGATAATACCAAACCACTATATCAAAAATGAACATTGACTCGCAGCTATAAATAGGCTATATATATTTTTTTGATTCACCATGTGCAAGGGTCCTTTTTCATGAGGAAACAAAGAAAAAATAGGTAATTTGTGAAAGTTTGATGTGTGAAGCCAAATCTTGACAGGCAAAACACGTGATACCACCACACCACTATATGCAAATCAAATCTTGGCGGAGTTAATTGACCATATCTATGTTTTTGATTCACCATGTGCAAGGGTCTTCTGTCATGGGAAAACATAGAAAAAAAAGGGCAATTTGTGAAATTTTGATACGTGAAGTCACATCTTCACAGGCAAAAGGCATGATACTGCCACAACACTACATGAAAATCAACCCTTGACTCCAGTCAGAGGAATCAATTGGCCATATCTATGCTTTTGATTCACCATGTGCAAGGGTCTTTTTTCCTGGGAAGACAAGGGAAAAATAGGTAATTTGTGAAATTTTGATGTGTGAAGCCCAATCTTGACAGGCAAAAGGCACAATACTTAAGGTTTTGCTGCAATGGCAGGATTCCAAAAGTGAGACTATAGAGAACCAACCGCAGAAAGCACTTGTGACAACAAGCCTTTTGGTTTTTGGTGACTGTTGGGTACTTTTGCATTTGAGAACAGAAATGTATGGTAGTAGGGTTGCATGGCATCACAGTGCAGGGTGCAGAAAAGTCCGGGAATGGTGTGAATGGATGTCTTCAGGGAGGAACCGGAGATGGGAAAGGGAGTTTGGAAAATCCAAAGGACAGTATCTTTGTGCGACATCAGGGAGCAGAGGGCAGCAAAAGGAGGAAAACTGAATCAGCTTGTCCTAGCTCATTGCCACAAGAAGTGCTTGACCTGATCAACAAGTGCAACAAAATTTCTAAACCCCATGCAAAACATTTCTACTAATTTTTTGCATGGAGTCGCAATCTGCAGATTGCTTTGGAAAGGTTTCCACATTAGTACAGATGTTTTGCATGGATTTTACCATTTTTTTTGCACTTTTTGATCAGGTCAAGCACTCCTTGCGGCAATGCACTGGAAAAGCCACTGGGTGAGGCACTGCAATAAAAACTTGCTCAAATGCCGGCAGTTGACATGTGGCAACTTGAGTATTACTGAAGTCCTTAGTTGATGCAATCTTGGAGTGAGGCAAGCTTCACTGCTGGCATTGATTGGTCAAACACAGCTGGTTGAGCAGTTCTTGAACAGCTGTGTTTAACCAGTGATTGGACAGGCACGGTCTGACCAAAGCCCGTGCCAGCCAGCTGGGGCCTTCCCAATTGGTTTGAATGCAACCAGTCACCACCAGCCAGGAACTGATTTGGCAGACCGGCTTGATTGGCCAGCATGGGCTTTGGTTGGAAGGTGCCTGTCCAAGATCACTGTTTGAACACAGATGTTTGAGCAATGCTGGACCATCCATGTTTGACTGGTCAATGCTGACAGTGCTTACAATAGTGTTATCTTGTGATATGATAGTGATATGATGGTGTTACCTTGTATTATGACAGTGATATGATATTGTTATATTGGGATATGGCAGTTATATGATATGGTGATATGGTGATATTATATGAGGGTGGTTTGAAAAAGTTGACCACTACAAGATATTCCGTATATCCCGTAATGTTTTACTCAGTATCCCGTATGGGATATATTGTAGGGTATGTAGTGTAAGTATGTGCTGCAGACAATTTTTGAAAAATAAGGAAAAAAGAAGGTTGTACTCTTGGTTTGAGGTTTTTGGAGCAAGGGAAATGTAAAATGAAAGTTCCATATTCAGGAATGCGTGGAACAATTTATCTGATGTACAAACAATGATTTATATTTTAAGGGAATGATGGGCTATGGAATATAGCTGAAACAAACAGAAGAAACAGATGAATTCTAAGCTCATCAACATTAGTTGGTTATATCTGATGAACAAGTGAAAAGAAAGGTGGTGTACTGTGGGACTCAAACCCACAACCTCAGCATTCATGAGTGATGCTCTGACCATTGAGCTAAGTACACATAGCTATGTTGAATACATGTGGTGATGTGTGCTAGTGGATGATGTATTGCCTCCAATGCTGTTTGGAAGTCTCACATGGATGTGTTAAGCAATGTGTATCAAGCAGTGCCAAGATTGACACCTCAACAATATCAAGGGGATGTGTCAGATTCAAAGCTGTAAATCTGCCACAGAATTACAGCTTTGAATTTGTACTGTGTATGGGAAGTGATATAAAATGTAAATTAATAATGGGCTATGGAAAATAATTGAAATAGAGGAAAAATAGGATAGTTCCCTTTTTAGTTCATTTTTTTCAACTATGGGTCATGTCACATGGAAGAGTAACAACCAGCACCTTGTCAAAATACTTCATTTTTCATTTTAGCATGCTGCATGGTCATTTTATTTGAATATTTATCTTACATGTGTTTTTAATGCTCTTTTTGTGTTTTTTTTTTTTCATATAATTTATGTGGTGTAATGATGTGTATAAATGGTTGAGTAGTGGTTTAAACAATAAATCCCTGGCGGTGGAATTTCAGCCAAATTAAATCAACGACCCCCTGCGCGCGGGTCCAAATTGTATCAGCGACCCCCATTTGGGGGGTCGGACCAATTTACCAATTTTGGACAATTTTCAGACGTCAAAGTTCGGTCGTCACGACGTCCCGAAAAAATAGGGGGTTGTTCCTTCAAATAACGGGGGTCGGCAATTCAATTCCCTATGTTTTTACTGATGCTGATGCCAGAGATTGTTAATTTACTGACGGTGTAATTTGGTTGGATTTGGGGGGGAAAATTTAAAGATGTTTGCTGACATCAGTTCAAATTTAACTTAAGTCTTACTGACAACAGCCCAATGTGAACCGGGCTAATATGTTGCAAATTTTGTGACTGATCATGAGTTTCTGATCTGTGGCTTGAGCATCTGGAATGGAATGACACCTTATCTCTGCTCTATATACATTACCCACACTTGACTTTGGGGACCTCCTTTGTAACGCAATTTGTTTTCTAAGTCAAGGATAATCTGAGTGACGCTTTCAACATGCTTAATATTATGATTGGTTGCTTGCACGGTTTTTGCAAAGCAAAATCAGCAGAAACCTACGCATTTGTTTTTTTATATCTATATTATGCATCATTGGTCAGATGTGGTGGCGCATTTCATGAGCTGCAAGAGTGGAAGAATATGGCAGCTGTTCATGTGAACCTAATCAGTTGATCGGCAAGCAGTGGTGGGCTGTGATAGACCCCCACTCCCTCGCTGCCAGGCCCCCTTCTGCAAACAGACAGTTGACACTCCGACACTCTTCGAACGGAGCGTCATCGCCATCACCACTCTCGACTCTCGACTTCCGAGTCTCACTACATATCCACGCAGTAACCTCAACATGGTCAGTCTCATCTCTCTCCCTCTTTCCCGTTCTGCTCCTCGCAATCTCCGCTGCATCCATCTGACCGGCGCTCTGCCAAATTTACAGCCCTCATCAGCTGGGTCCAGCACTTCTGCCACCGGCTCGGCGTACAAACCCATGTCTTATACTCATCTTGCCTGGTCGATCGGACATCTCGTCGTTCTCCTCTCAACTCTATGGAACACCCTCGGCGTCCTCTTCCTACAATCACGCCCCAAAGCATACTCTCTGGCCTACGGCGGTCAGCTCCATGATTCTTCAAATACTCATTTTGACTCGCTCGTGTTCCATCTAGATGGAGTATCGATCCTCATGCGTTGTTCGTTATTCTTCTACCGCCAGGCGCAATCCTCTCATGGTCTATCGTCGTCTACAAGTCTCTGGGCACTCCAACACTCTCGAAAGCTTATATTCAACGAGCTGCAATGGACGAAAATGTACAGTATTTGGTCGTGGCACTCTATTGGTTCTTCTCCAAACCGATCTTTGGTTGAGTTTCCATCACCACCTCGTCATTTTAAAGTTACACCTACTCAGCTATAATGCGCGAGCTGATGATTATCCTCTCTTCACAATTTACCCCTGGGTGCTCCTATTTGTGTGGAATACCAGTGACACTTTTACCCTTTGCTATTTTCAGTACCTTCCACAGTTGAGTCAAGATCTATCTTCTCAAAAAATATTTAAATTGTTTCCTCGAATTATACATACATATATTGTTTTTCAGCATAACCATAGCAGCCTGAAATTAATCCGGTTTGGCTGATCCATTTACCTCCCCTTGTTTCTTTCCCTACCAGGCCTCTCCTTCATCCGCACCTCATTTTTGCCTAAGGTACCGTCAAAAAAAGACGCCTCCGGGGCCGAACAACAACAACAAATAGGGGTCGTACTCAGTCGAGGTATCCAAAGCTGGGTCAAACAGAATTATGAAACAGCTGTAAGCTTATTAATTTTTCTATGGGACCCCAATCTACTTTGTTTTTTAGAATTTACCCATTTATATCAGTTCATTCATGGTTTCGAAGCTTCTGATCCAATGTTAATGACGCGGAATTATATTCCTGAATTCTTCTTATGTAGATGTACTGCGTCGCTTTCATTGAGGTGCTTGTCATCCAAGGGAGAGTGACCTTAGGGGCCCTGACATTTCAAAACAGGTTTGTTGATCTGATCATCCTCTAAACTTCATGTCAAACCTGGTTCCCCGATCAGAGTCACGTTCTTGGGGAGGTAAATACCGCAGTACTGATGTTGTTGACATTCCAGCTTCCTGCACCCACTATTTTTCGCACATTTCCTCCGGTTGAGATACTACCTATCACCTCAGACCAGATCAGCAGTTTCGGTCGTCAACCAGCATATCAACCACTATCTTGATCATCCCAGTTGTCCTGCGATGGTTAAGAAAGGCACTAATCTCGCTCGGAGTCTTGCAAGTCTTAGATATCTTTAGCCTTGCGTACTTATTTCGACATGATCTAATTCTTTCTTTCTTTCTGCTCGATCCTTTCAGATCATACAATACGCTGATTCGATCATCTCAACTACCGCTGCCCCTCCACCCGGACGGACAGGACCTCAAACGCCCAACTCGGTCAACAGTAATAGAACCCCAAACTCTGGTTAAGACAGGTGTACTACCCCTTTAAAGAAATGAATAATGGGGTGCTACGCAACGAAGGTGGAAGTCTTTGTGAGGCGGAGGAAGCTAGATCCAAGAATGAAATGAGGTTCTTTCACCCACCACGCGTACATATCTTCTCTCACATTCCCACTTTCTTGTTGGCATTAAACACAACCTTTATTGGGACCCTCCTCTGGCATTCCCATTTAAATTCACATAAGTGACGACCATCCTCTCGGATCATCCATCTACATCTATGTGTTTTCACCTGTATGGATTGGGAGAAATTTAAACCTATCACCACTCAAGTAAAGAAAAAATAAAATAACCAAGACGTGGCACTCGTGCCGTTATGTTTTAAAAGATATGGCTGCTGTCAAGATGTGTAGTACAGATGTATTATAGTACGAACTTCATATTGCCAGAAATGTGACTTGTTTTTGTGGGTGTTTATTATTCTGCCTGACTTGAAGCTGGGTGATGCACTGAATCTTGCCCACTCATTTCTTCATTGTTGGCCCTGTACTGTTTGTCAATGAGCCTCACCAATTAAAAATTCTGGCTTTCTGAATTGCAGTTTAGCATGAAGGGGATACATACAGACTTGCACAAGTGATCCCTCAGGCTCATCTATGTAAATATGTGTATGCTTTGGTGAGAATAAGCCACATCATGGTATCATGGTGCTATATGCACCACCAGCATGGGGGTGACATTGAGGGGTTTGCCAATCCAGAAGCAAAACAGGACAAGAAATTCCAAATCAATCTTTCCTCTGGCTGCAGGATTATGATACTGTGTGAGGAATAGGCTTGGTGGTGGCACTTGTTGTGTGACCCAAATATAGGTAATATGCATATTACTGTGTGTGTACCAAGAGCACCCACCCAGCCGCCAGCTTCCCAAAAAGGTGTGTGACCTAAATCAATGATCAGAAAAAGGGTATACAATGTTCCTTTGGTGATACTTACAAGTTACACCTCTGATTAGCAAGAGTTTCAGGTGTTGGGTGGATCTCCCTGAACAATCCTGCTTGGGAGACATGGCAAGATTATAGTCTTGGGGTTGGTTGTCTGACCTGTTAGATGGAAGGTTTTTTTTTTTTTGCATAATTGAGTAAGCATCCAGATCCCAAAGTCTACTATTAATGTGAGGAACTTGACTCTTGATGAGTATTCATTCAAACCTAAAGTCTTCTTCAACCCTGATGTTTTGATCTCGGAGAAAGTGGTCATTTGTGGAAAAAGAAATATCTTCATTGTGTCCGTCATAAAACCTGATGATCCTATCTTACTTTCTCCTGCCGTCTCCTGACACGTCCATCACGTTTCAAGGGGTAGATAGAGCAAGATGGAACTTTTTTCATCTGACAAAAGAACCCATCATCAGGAACTCGCGGACCCTGGACAGAAACAGACCTGTTACTGGGAGTCGAACCCAGGTTACCAGGACACACAAGGCCAATCAAAACCTGGTGTCCTAACCACTAGACGATAACAGGATGACATGCAACCGCACCAACTTCGGACTGTATGAACGTCAACAGAGTTTGGACTGGGTTATTGGCTCGTTCATGACCGAGATGAGCCGAGATGGCAACTGTTGGATTTCCTTGAGCAGAGTCTTCCTGATGCCCAGAAGATGACAGTGTGGGTTTCAGATTTTGGTGTGATGGGAGGAAGGAATTAAGAGATGAGGAGCGATGTCGAAGAATTCACACCCGAACTACACACACACACACAAATCCACTTGCGACGTGCACATAATAAGCCTCTGGATAAATGGCCAGCACAACTCAACCACGTCCATCTAACCAAGGTACTTACGATGGAACTCACTCTTTCTCTTGACCGTGTTGGCTCACCGCCTCATCTCCTTCCACAGAAATCGTCAACACCATTCGGACTCTGGGCGATGAGATTCGAGCTATCGCTTCGAAGGCCGGTCAATTGGAACGCGACTCGGAGGAGCATTCGTCAGTTAGAATTCACCTAGTCGACTCAAGTGATCATGACCACCAAGAGCATCTCAGTTTGACTTAATCAGAAATAACATTCCGCGCACAAATCCTTAGGGTGGTCGTAGAGACGCTGAAAAAAACAGACCCAAGCAGAAAGTGTTTCCGGATGATCGGTGGTGTGATGATCGAAAGGACGGTCAAAGAAATCCTCCCCGACCTTGAAGAACATCGTTCAAATATTAACGAAGCCTTGAAGACCCTACTTTCTCAATACCAGTCTAAAGTCTGTTATCAATCCTTCACTTCATTTTCCATCATAAACAAACCGGCGAACTTGATCAGTATCAACTCATGTTGATTCCTCTTTACCCCTCCCTCGCTCACTTGATGATGGCTAAACACTACAATCGAAGAATACGGAGATGCAGGATTATAAAAAAAATGGAACGTCAAAGTTACCGTTACTCCTTAAGGATGACTAGAAAGCCACTTTTCAAAACGATCAAATTTCTCGTAGCCTGATCAGCTTCCACTACTACAACCATGTTGACTACATGACAAATATCTTATTCGCTACACTTTTTTTTTTACAAAAAAATGTAGGGATTTCTCTCGCCTGAAGCTCAATCCAATTCAAAATGGCTTATTGAACTTGCGAAAATAATATACTGCAATTTGTACCTACCAATCCTCAGTGACAAGAATGGGGCGCTGCTATCCTAAGCTGACCAATTCAATCAATGTGCTTCAACCAGCTAACTAGTGAATCTACTCGGTCTTCTCCAAATATGAAACTTACTAATTGCAGTTAAAAAAAACTTCTGCTGGAGTCAAGAATAATCATCCTATGGATTCATCATTCAAAGTCGGGCCGTATTTGGACTTGCGTTACCTCCCCCATCAGTTGAGTGTGAAGGATGTAAGTATACTACGCCTTGATCATCTTTCAGAAATTGTCTCATATGCGGGTGGCTATGAGTAATCAGAGCATACACAGTTCCCTCTAGAAGAAGTAAACAACAAGTAAATCAAATCAATTGGCACCGAATTGAGCTAAAAGTGAGTGACAGGTTGAAAAACGAGTGCAGATAATGTCCAGGTGAGTAAGGAGGAAGGAAAAGAAAGAGCTGAGTTGAATCTAGATCCCAAACACAAGAAAGATGAAAACCTAATCCCGATATCGTATCAGACGGATGGTACACCTGTTCATCGCTACAGCGAAGACTCTGGCGTGCCACCATGTCTCACAACAAGAAAAAATTGATCCCATGAGCAAAGAAACGCAACAGAACGCGTTTTTCAAGAGTTTTCTTTTTTGATTAGAGATGCGGCCCTTTCAGCTATCATGTATACGGTGGACTGAGGATGACCTGGGGGTAGCATAGGGAAGGCTGAGGCGTCCACAACACGAAGATTTCTGACGCCATAGACCCTGAAATGCGAGTCCAGTACTCCGCCCTGATCTTTGGTTCTCATTGCGCAGGTGCAAGCGGCATGCCACACTTAGGTTTCAATGTAAAATTAGTCCCCTTTCAACAGCAGTATTTCAAAGTTTCAAGAGACAAGTAACGTACCCGTCATCAAGTTATTCCTAATCCATTCAAGAATTTGCTTATCAGTTTTGACTGAAGGACCTGGTAGATACTCGTTACCATCAAGGATAGGTTTCATCGCTTTCGCCGCAAAGAATTCCCGGGTACGTTTGAAAGCTTGGACAGCCATCCATTGATCCACCGGGTCAGTCAGCCATCCCGGGTCGATCACAGGAGGAACGGATGCATCACTGGAAGAGATTTTGACGGTCCCTCGTGACTGAGGAGCAGCTAAGGCTGCTAGAATAGTCACAAACTCCTTTCCTGTGGATAATCCTGCCATCATATTCAGCTGATGTAGATCTGAGAAGTCGCCCACAGCCTGGCAGAAATAAATGATGTTTTCTTAGGATAATATTCAAAAGAAAATATTTTCAAACCCTTCTGTCTATGAAAGGAAATGGAAAACTTACCCCGCCTGCACTCAAGTATTCAACGTGAGGCCAATCACTGGGATACCCAGAAAGCGAATGTGCATTCAATTGTGCCAGCTGTGACGTGTTGAATTTTTCAAATGAAATCATATCTGCGGCGTTATTTGTCATCGGCCCTTGCTGGTAAAAAGTGAAGTTTAGGTATTGAGCCACGGTATAGTTCGGGGAGACCGCAAGGCGAGTGCGTGTTTCAATAGAATAAACGGGATAAGTAAGCCCAAAAAATATACTGAAAGGTTCGATATCACGTGAAGAATAAAGCGAGATTAATACCAGCTCTTGCTGCACACTCCAATATTGGTCACCAAAAGGACTCAACTGGTCTTGTAATCCACGCCCAACATTAGGATTGTCAACGCGTATTGGGATTTTGTGAGCCTTGAGCTGATCCTTGGGCCCGATTCCAGCTATAACACAGTAAGTCAATTGATACATTATTTGCGGTGTCTCTTTTTTTTTTACAAGTAGATCAACTTGGTCTTGATTTTGAATCACTTACAGACCATGAGTAGTTGCGGAGATTGGAAAGCACCAGCGGAAAGAATGACTTCCTTTTTTGCAATCAGTCGATCAGGTAACTTGTCTTTCTTCTGATGAAAGAGTTCGATTCCACGAGCTCGCGGCGGCTTGGAGTCATCAAGGATAATTTTTCTGACCATGGTGTTGGTGTATACCACCAAATTACGCCTAGTATGAGCAGCCGCATAGAAGGCGCGCGAGGAGGAACGATGGCTATCTTTAGGATCAATCGTCACAGACGCGTATTGGACTCCATCCAAGGTTCCTCCGTTGAAGCCCTGGGAGGAGTGAAGACCCTTTTCGTTGAGACTGAGTTGCATGTACCTCGAAAAAGATTGAGCCATGTTGGGGTACGAGACTTGAACTGGCCCATTAGCTCCGATGAAAGCTTGCGCATCATATTGAGCTGCTGGTGCCTCCCGGCGCAAATCATGCTGAAGAAAATATCATTTGATTCACGGCTCTTAAATTCTCCTTCTTGATGTATCATTTCCAACTCAGAGCTCACCTTAGGAGGCGTAAATGAGACGCTCTTTTTATAATCACCAAACCGTTTCCCGAAGGTCCACTCGGAATCCCCAGTCAACTCTGCCCATTTGTCTAGAGAGCCTCTTGATGGTCGATGATAAATCATAAAGTTGCGTGCGGAAGATCCTCCCACAGTTTTCCCCCTGGCATATCGAATGGTGCGATTATTAGCTCCTGGTTGAGGTATGGTATGGAACCGCCAATCAATAGCATCGGTCGCGTTGTCATCTACAAATTTATTCGCTCAACAATCGCATTTCATTTCCATTGAAATAGCCCATGTTCCTCACGATCCTTGCTTCCACAACCCGTCGTATCGGCTCCTGGCGTGTCGACCAATCTTTTGTTCACTGGCGATTCCTCGTAGTCTATTCCTGCTTCGACAACAGCAACTTGCACTTTGGGATCCTCGGAAAGACGTGAAGCTAGGAAAGAACAATTCGAAAATATGATATAGCATACTGATAAGCTCAGAGATCAACTGTATGTATGCCCATCCTGGCGCAAAGCGAGAATGATGTTACCAAGGGCCATGCCAGCCGTACCGGCCCCAACAATAACATAATCAAAATGATTTTCTTCAGGGATGGCGGACAGGAAGTTGACCCTGCACGCGAGCAGAAATGCCACAAAAAATGATATTCCCATTTCAGGGCCCTTGCGAGAGAAGCTCTGTAAGGACGATGAAACCAGGTAAAAAGGAAATTACACAAAGGTCATTGGACATGGTACATACGTATTTAAAGCTTTCAAGTGATGCCGCCGTATGGCCTGGCCATAGTCCCCCTCCACAATCACCATCTGCGGTTGTGATGTTGAGGGCACTGCTTCGCACTGTCTATAATCGTGCGGTAATCAAATCTCATGTCACATATGTATCAGCATAATTCAATGCTTATTTAAGACGACATTTTTCGAGTAATGTCAAAGATTATGTTCAAATTGAGCTTTAAAATTCCAAACGCTGGGATCTCCAGGGATCTCCTCATTATGATTATCAAGACTCAAGTATGAAGTGAGCCCAAGTCGCGACAAGAGTGCGGTCACCTGCGGTGCGACTGTTGGCTTCCATGAACATTGAAGAGGGCCCACCGTTACCCACTGCGTGCCATTCATCATTTGTGGGATGATCGAACTTAATTCAAGTCCGCTCCCTACGGCGTATGCAGGAATTTAAAGCCTCTGTGACTGTCGCGTTGCGCCGACCAGGGAGAAGTTTTGTGAAGCTCGTAAAATGTACAACCGCATCAGCTTGGGCTCGTAGTTCAATTATGGAAATCAGAGTCAAGAAGTAATGAGCTCTGCCACATCTCTTATGGCGAGTGTGTGTTGGGCGAGTTCTAGCTGTTCTAGCTGTTCTAGCGGACTTGGAGTCTGAAGTCCGGAACCCCAGAAGAGTTGGGCCGCAATAGTGATCTACATCCTTTTATCAATACATGAATATTGGTACGGTGGCCTTCAGTAAGTTTTCGCCAGTTCGACGCGCGCAGTCCACGACGAAAACTTATTGCCGGCCCACTGTATACAACATTGGGCCTGAGTATTAAATACTTCGCGCAGCTCGCTCCGTGGGGTTACATATTTGGATCAGACTCCACTGTGTTAGTAGACACCCATGACTTATCCAAAGGAGGGGCTTGGATATTAAGTCCCAACTTCCGCGGAGCAGGTAGATTTTTCTTTGATTTTGATGCCACAAAGATACAGAACAGTACAAAACACGTTTTTGTCAGGAAAAAATCTAGCTTATCCAGCCTTGGAGAGGCTTGGGTACTATTGTTCTGTTTGGTTTGTCTATTGGAGGGCGCATCTTCACTCATCTTTGCTTTTATCAATTTTCATTCCCATCAATAGAGAAATACCTTTCAGATAGAAACAGTGGGTATAAATGAGTGTAAATAAAAGCAGCACATGTATTAAAGAACGACAACTGAAACATGTATGATAGTAAGAAGAGATGTAAAGCAAGCACAAGGAAGAATGAGTGAACTGAAGAACGATTTTTGAACAATGAGTAAGACGTGTATTTACACCCATGAAGACAAAGCAATAGATTGACGACCAAGAAAACTTAGTAAAAAGATGAAAAACCCACGGAAAACAATAGAAATCATGATATATGTACATATTTGCTGGTATTTTTGAGGTATCCGATGATGTATGGAAAATGAGGTATACCAAATGGAATATGGAAAATGAGAACTGAAGGTAGCACCAGTGATTCATGTATCAAGCTTGTTTGGAATAAATTGGAAAGGAAAAAAGGACCAAGAATCAGAGAGACTGAGAGAGGAACGGAAATAGATGGATCAGTTGGATGTATTTCTAGATCATGTTTTCGACATTGGTTGCCGCTTTGAGTTGGTAACGACAGGCAGGATGGAGTTCTCAGGTTGCCTATTGGCTGATCGATTACTGAAAACACACATTCATGAACAGCTGGTTGCGTTGACGAAGAGGTATAATCGGTTTAATTTGAGTGGTGGTAGCCATGATAAAAACGGCCGCAGAGAGTGATAATATGAGAAGGTTCATCTTGACCATCGGAACGGTGCTAGTTCCCTATAACTATTACACAGAAAGAAACCGTGAGTCGACTAATATGTAGCATTTACAAAAATTAGTAAGACGTACTCTTCTCGGTAATTGAGATTGTAGCATCTGCCAACTTAGATTTGATCCGGTGTTGTTTTTTCCCTTTGAGGTCATCACTAAGGACACTTCCCTTAGTGGTGTGCTTTGAGTCAACACTCTTGCGTGTATTTTGTACTTCGCGATCGCGATTCTCTCGTGGGACTGATTAAAGGTGAAAACAAATCAAAACCTAATATTATCTCGCTTCAGCTTAAGAGTGACAAACCTGAGGGACCTGCAGTTCCGACTTCTACCAGTTCAGCTAGATGAAGTGAAGAGAAAAAAAAAGCAAAAGACAGCATGTGAGCAAGGAACTTCAAAATGATGGAATCCGTCATTAAACATACGATCGTCTTCAGACCGGGATTCGGAAATAAGAGCGAGTTCTTTGTCCACATCCAAGTGGAAATCTACGCATGACTAGGTGTCAGAAAGCTACCAGTGGTGAGCAAACGAGGGGAAAACTAACCTTCTGCAATGTATACATCATCTAATGGAGACTTATTCAGAATGCGTCGGTTGTGGCGCTTTTGAACTGAAAGGAAGTGTTGGTTAGATTTTTTCCTACAATTGAAGACTAGATCGATGACCACTCACTGATATCTCGGACGGAAGTACTTAGGCGCCTACTAAGAGTTGGATTGACATACCGATCGGCCATTGGGCTATACGTCGTAGCATCACTCATCTCAATTATGGCAAAAGCATCAGACAGATCGTTGTTCTGTTCAAGACGAGTTGAGCGTCTCTTCTGGGATCTAGGTCTTAGGCCAAATTCACCAAGCTTGATCGATTTAGCTCTCGATACTTCACCTGCCTGGTCAGTTGCAGAAGGGGCATTCTTGTTTCGAAAAGTGATAGATTGATAGCTGGATCGCCATGCTCGATGATCAGGACTATCCGTTGCCCGCATACGTTTTAAACTGGGATAAGGCTTGAGAAGTTTGTGTCTAATGTTCATCGATTTAACTCGAGCAGGTGGCGACGAAGGAATGTGCTGAGGCTGAGGTTTTGGCACGCAAGGTGGTGTAGTTGAAGGACCCTGAGTTGCCGTAACTTGAGAAGTGTCGCTATTCAAAGCGGGCTTTGGAGTTGGAGGCTGAGACAAAGGTAATGTGTAAGTAGTCAGGTCATTCATGAAGAGAGTGCGCTTTGAACTCGTTGAGACTGTGCTGATCTTTTTCATCCTGGCTGGAACAATAATTTCTCTTTGAATGTTGGATACAGCAGGGGCACCAGGCCAAACTTTCGTAGTGACAGCCGGGTCGAAAGGAGGCTTGGGGACAGATGTCGAAGACGGTGGTGGTGAATCTAAGAAAGCCGGTAGGTACGAAGTGAAGATGCTCTTTGGAACAGAAACTGGTTTTTTGTCCACTGCGGCATTCGTGAGAGCAGTTTTGAGAAGGTCGTTGCCTATCTTCTTTTCTGCTAGTTTCGGGACTGAATCAGTGTCGGATTTCGCATTTTCAGCTGACGTTGGATCAGGTTGAAGCTTCTCTGAATTGACGCCAGTTGATTGTTCCTCTGGGGGTACAGCGTCAGGCTGAGGTGTCTCAGGGACTGCAAGGCCTATTGTAGGATCCTCAGAGGGTGGCTGTTCTTCTGCTGCGGTTGGAACATTCTTGCCTTCTGGAGAATGGTCGGTCGAATTCGCCGTCTCATCTGCCGTCGCCTGTGGTTGTTCCGCCGAAGGAGAATCTTCGGGTGCGTTGGGATCAACTTCAGAGGGTTGAGTAACCTCAATAGCGGGGGTGACTTGCGAGATGACTACTGGAGAGTTATCAGGCTCGGCAGTAGTCTCGGCCAAATCTTCTGTTTTTTCTAAGCCTTGACCTTCGTTACCTGGTGTTGCAGGATTGGGATCCTCGGGTGTAACGGAGGTCTGTTCGGCAGTGGGTTCAGAATTAGCTTCGGTTTGCGGAATATCTTTAGCCTTCTCAACTAGATCGTTACTATCATCAGCTGGCGGCGCAGAGGGCTCAACTGAGGTGGCGGTGACGTCTTCGGTAGGTTTTTCGCCCTCATCGCCGGTGGTAGGAGGATCGGTATCAACAGCAGGAGGGACTGGCGAGTCGTCCACAGAACCATCCGGCTTGGCCGTAGAATCGCCAGAGGCTTCCAATTTATCGGCCTCATTGCCTTGACCTTCGGGCAGTTCAGGACTTGGGTCATGGGCTGGATCTGGAGTCTGCTCGGAAGCAACTTGAGGCTCACCCTCCGTTTGCTGAACATCTGCCACTGTTTTGGAAGAATCGTCAATCACTTCAGGTTGGGGGGGTGGCGGCTCCTCTGAGTTAGTGACAGCGCCTTCAGTAGCTTTTCCGCTCTCATCAGCGGTGTTAGAAAGATTAACTTCGACCGGCTCTTCTGATTTGATGGCAGTCTCTTCGGTAGGCTGTTCGGGCTCGCCAGGGGTGGTGGCAGTATTGTTATCAGCAGCAGGGGTGGCTGGCGAGTCGACCGCAGCTGAATCATCAAGATTGACATTAGGATCGCTAGAACTCTCTGCCCCACCATCTTGACTCTCGAGTGGTGGAGGGTTTGGATCCTCGGCCGGATGTTGAGTCTGTTCAAAATTAATTAAAGAATCAGTTTCCATTTGCTGAATATGAACAGAAATCTGAGACGAATTGATAGTCACCGAATCCACAGGGGCTTCCAAGCCCTCTCCCGTAGTTTGACTTTCGGGTTGTACAGCGCTTGGGTCCTGGGCGGCATCCAAAACCTGCTCGGGAACAACTGGAGAATCGCCCCCTGTTTGCTGCGCTTCGGCAACCGTGACAGGTGACTCTTCGATCGCTCCTGCCGCTGCGGGAGCGGGCTCCTCTGAGTTAGTAGCGGCGATTTCGGTGGCTTGTCCGCTGACATCGGCGGTTGTAGGAAGATTGACCTCGCCGGGCTCGTCTGATTGAACGACGGGATTGTCGGTAGGTTTTTCGGCGTCATCCGCGGCAGGAGGATCCACGTCAACGGCAGGGGTGGCTGGCGAACTCTCTGCAGGGGAAGCATCAGGGTTGCCGGTAGAATCAGCAGAAGCCTCCAAGCATTCTGTCGGATTACCTTCACCTTCGGGTTGTGCATGGCTAGGATCCTCGGTTGGATCTGAAGGCTGTCCGGAAGTCACTTGAGAGTCGCCCTCGGTTTGGGGAGCGTCGGCAACCGCTTCAGGTGATTTGTCGATCTCTTCGGGTTGTGGCGGGGCGAGCTCCTCGGGGTTGGGGGCAGCGCCTTCTGCATCTGCTTGTCTCTCATCGGCGGAAGAAGGATTAGCCTCGCGGGGTTCGTCTGAGTTAGTAGCAGCGTCTTCGGTAGATTTGAGGCCCTCATCCGCGGGAGTCGGGGCGTTGGCTTCGACAGCAGGGGCGGCTGGCGAGTCGACTTCAGAAGAAACTTCAGGATTGACGGCAGAATCCCCAGGGGTTTCCGCACCCTCTGCCCCATGAGCTTGACTTTCGGGTGGTGGGAGGCTTGCATCATTTGCTGAATCTAAAGCCTGCTTAAAAGTAACAACCAAGTCAGCTTCCGTTGGGTCAATAGGGGCAACATTTTCAAATAGTGGATACTCACTTCAGATGGTGGTGCTGCGGGCTCCTCTGAGATGGTGGCAGCACCTTCAGCAACTTGTTCGCTCTCTAGGAGATTGGCCTCGCCGGGCTTGTCAGATTGGACGAGGGCGTCTTCCGCTGGTTTTTCGCCCTCATCAGCGTTAGGAGGAACGTCGACATCAACGACAGGTATGGCGGAAGATTCGACGGCAGGAGAAACATCGGAGTTGACATTGGCATGACCAGTGACTTCGACGTCATCTGCCTCATTGACCTGACCTTCGGGTGGTGGAGGGTTTAAATCCTTAGCAGGATCTGTGGTCGGTTCAGAAACAACGTTAGGCTCGGCCTCCGTTTGCTGAATAACGGCAACCGTCTCGGGTGAGTCCGCAGTCACTTGAGGTGATGCTGGGGCGGGCTCCTTTGAGGTGGTATCAAGTGCCTCCGCAATTTGTTCGGTCTCCCCGGCGATAGTAGCAAGATTGGCCTCGCTGGAATCGTCTGATTGGACCACAGCGTCTTCGATAGGTTTCTCGCCCCCATCCGCGGTAGGAGTGGGATCGGCATCACCAGCAGGGGCAGCTGGCGAGGATTCCACAGCAGCATCAGATTGTACAGTTGAGTCTCCAGAGGCTTCCAAGCTCTCGACCTCATTGCCTAGACTTTCGGGTGATTCAGGGCTTGGATCCTTGGTTGAATCTGGGGTCGGCTCAGAGACGACTTGAGACCCACCCTCCGTTGGCTGGGCATCCGCAACCGTTTCAGGCGACTCTTGAATTATTTCAGGTGGTGCTGAGGCGGGCTCCTCGGAGGTGGTAGCAGTCACTTCGGTGGCTTGTTCGCTCTCATCAGCGGTAGCAGCATGATTGAGCTCACCGGCCTCGCCTGATTCGACGACAACATCTGGGGTAGGTTTTTTGTCGTCATCAGTGGCAGTAGGGGGATCAACATCAGCGGTAGGGATGACTGGCGAGTCGTCCGCAGAAGCTTCAGGTTTGGCATTGGTATCAGCAGAGGCTTCCATGCCGTCCGCTGCATTACCTTGACCTTCGGGTTGACCAGGGTTGGGATCCTGGGCTGAATCTGGGGTCTGTTCAGAAGTAACCAAAGACTCAGGTTCCGTGTGCTGAATATCGGCGACAGGTTTAGACGAATCTTCTTTCACGTCAAGAGGTGGGGGTGGCGGATCCTCTGATTGGATGACAGCGCCTTCGATGGCCTTTTCGCTCTCCTCGGCGGTAGCAGGAGGGTTGAGTTCACCAAGAGGTGATGCTGGGGCGGGCTCCTTTGAGGTGGTATCAAGTGCCTCCGCAATTTGTTCGGTCTCCCCGGCGATAGTAGCAAGATTGGCCTCGCTGGAATCGTCTGATTGGACCACAGCGTCTTCGATAGGTTTCTCGCCCCCATCCGCGGTAGGAGTGGGATCGGCATCACCAGCAGGGGCAGCTGGCGAGGATTCCACAGCAGCATCAGATTGTACAGTTGAGTCTCCAGAGGCTTCCAAGCTCTCGACCTCATTGCCTAGACTTTCGGGTGATTCAGGGCTTGGATCCTTGGTTGAATCTGGGGTCGGCTCAGAGACGACTTGAGACCCACCCTCCGTTGGCTGGGCATCCGCAACCGTTTCAGGCGACTCTTGAATTATTTCAGGTGGTGCTGAGGCGGGCTCCTCGGAGGTGGTAGCAGTCACTTCGGTGGCTTGTTCGCTCTCATCAGCGGTAGCAGCATGATTGAGCTCACCGGCCTCGCCTGATTCGACGACAACATCTGGGGTAGGTTTTTTGTCGTCATCAGTGGCAGTAGGGGGATCAACATCAGCGGTAGGGATGACGGGCGAGTCGTCCGCAGAAGCTTCAGGTTTGGCATTGGTATCAGCAGAGGCTTCCATGCCGTCCGCTGCATTACCTTGACCTTCGGGTTGACCAGGGTTGGGATCCTGGGCTGAATCTGGGGTCTGTTCAGAAGTAACCAAAGACTCAGGTTCCGTGGGCTGAATATCGGCGACAGGTTTAGACGAATCTTCTTTCACGTCAAGAGGTGGGGGTGGCGGATCCTCTGATTGGATGACAGCGCCTTCGATGGCCTTTTCGCTCTCCTCGGCGGTAGCAGGAGGGTTGAGTTCACCAAGCTCTCTTGATTCCATGGCGGGATCTTCGGCAGGTTTTCCGCTCTCATCCGCGGCAGCAGTAGTCGCCTCAACATCAATGGCAGGGATGGTCGATGAGTCGATCGCGGAGGAAGCATTAGGCTTGTCAGTAGAATCCGTAGAAGTGTTCTCGCCCTCCGTCCTATCAACATGGCTTTCGGGTGAATCTGAAGTCTGTTTGAAAGTAACAAAAGAATCAACCTCCGTGCGCTGAAAATGGGCGAGAATTTTCAAATGGATTGATAGTTACCTCAGTTGTTGGTTGGGTCGGCTCCCCTGAGTCGGCGACCGCGGCTTCCGCAGCTTCGTTGCTCTGATCAGCAGTGCCTTCATTAGCTGGAACTGTGCTTGCATCCACAGATTCCTGTTCATTGATGACCTGGGGCACGGCTGCTTTTTCTATTGCTGAGTCTTCTGTTGATGAGTCTGCTGCGGTCTCCTTTGGAACTGAAACTGGCTGCTGAGTGTCGCTCGAGCCTTCGGGTTCTTGTGAAATGGTTGCAGGCTCGGTGGCGGCATCGGAGTCCGTTGGCAGCAGCTCTGCTTCAATCGTGGCCTCAGGTTGAACAGGGTTTGCATCGACAGCTGTAGCAGTAACCACTTCAAGGGTATCTTGAGGTTCTCCCTTGGCGTCTTCAGTATCCGCAGCTGTTTCTGGGTTCACATCTGAAATGTCAGTTGGTTCTTGAGCCACGAGTTGTTCTGTAGGGTCAGGGAGAGGGACTTCAGGTGCCTTTTCGCCACTAGCAACATCGCTTGTGGACGACTCGGTTACGGCCGTCTTCTCGAGCTGGGTGGAACTAGAATCCACTGTAGTGTCCACAGCCTCTGCCGGAGGAGCTGCATTCTGGGCGATGTGGTCCTCCGTTGCGGAGTCTTGAACCAAGTGGTCTGGGGTTTCCACAAGAGGAACCATAGATTCTGATGGTTGATTGGATTCTAACGGAGTAGTCCCGGCGACATCAGTACCTGCGCTTGGATGAGTGACGTCATCAACTTGGGACTCTGGCTCCTGGGAAGAATCTGGTGGCAGTTGATCAGCGCTGGCATCGATGGGAACTGCATTCAAGTTTTCATCCTTCGAAGGAGCAGAGCTCAAGCTGGTTCCCTCCGATGGTTTCTCTTTCTCCCCCATCTGGGGTTGATTATGGGGGGCGGCTTTTGTGGGGGAAAAAAATGTTAGAGGAAGCTGATCGGGATAAGACGGTCCAGCGGTGAATTAAACTTACCGTGAGCGGCGCCCTCAGGCACGGTGGCGAATTCATCCAGAACGTCCGACTCGGAATCTTCCGGGGACGGTAATTTCTCGGGCACCACTGCGGATTGCTCAGCATTCTCATCTCGATCGGAATGTGAACCCGAGGTTGGAGTTTTAGGACCCGGCGTTTCAGCTTCGGCTTGGCGTTGATCTGAGTGTGCTGTGTCGACGGGCGTAGTCGGAGTGGCAGCTACAGAGCTGGGCTCTTCGCTTTGGCTAGGAGTAGTCGTGTGTTGTTCTAACCCACTGGCGGCTTCACGAGGAAGTTCATCGGTGTGAACTTCTTGAGACTCGCTTGCCGAGTCGTCGACCCTAGACAGCGAGGTAAGATCAGTAAATGATTTAAAATGTAGATCTATGAGAGCATGGACAGACCTGTTGGTATCTTCTGGAGTGGGCTCGCCTGTAACAAGAGTTTCCGTCAGCTGCTCCGCATCCAGTGCAAGCTCGTGCTCCGTATCCAGTGCAAGCTCGTGCTCCGCATCCAGTGCAAGCTCGTGCTCCGCATTCAGTGCAAGCTCGTTCCTGGGGAGATGTGTCTCTTCCGTTTGAAGTTCCGGTTCGGAAATCACATGGGCCTCAATTGGAGCGGGTTCCCCTGTGGCAGGGGCCTCGTCGATCGGGGCAACTACTGGTTCATTGTCCACTGCGACATTCACAAGAGCGGGGTTGATATCTTCCGTTGCGGATCCGGCCGAGCTTGCATCAATGCTGGGTTCGCCGGTCTTGTCAGGGACGGTTTGGACGTCGGTTGAATCCGCTGCCGTCTCGTCTGCTGTCGCCTGTGGCTGTTTTAGCGCAAGAGAATCTTCGTGCGAGACGGGTGCAACTTCAGCAGATGCATGAATGTCTACAGCAGGGGTAACTTCCGAGATGACCGCCGGGGAACTATCAGGCTCGGTAGCGGAGTCGTCAGAGACTGCCACACTTTCTCCAACATGGCCTTCGGTTTCGGATGGTGCAGGGCTCCGATCTTGAGGCATCTCTGGAGTCTGCACGGTGGAGGCTTGCGAGTCTGTCTCTTCCTGCTGGATATCGACGGCCATGTCAGATGAGGCATGCGGCTCCTCAGGTGGTGAGCTGCTCGGCTCCTGGAAGTCGGTGGCAGCGTGCTCGTTCGAATTTTCGTCCTTGTGAGCGGTGGCAGGATGATCAACCTTGTTTGTGACTTCATCTGACACTAGGCTGGGCTCAACCTGTCCCTTTTCATTCGTGCCATGAGACTCGCTAACGGTTTCTATCACTTCCGGATCTTGGATCGAGGGGCCCGCTGCCGTCTCAGTCGAGACTGAAACTAGTTGCTCATTGCTGCTTGAATATCCAGCTTCTTGCATGTCAACATCAATATTTTGCATGATATCGGTGGCCGTCGGCAGCATCTCCACTTCAATCGGCCCATCAGCTTGAGCTGGATTTGCATCAAGAATCGAATAAGTGGCTGCTTCAGCAGTTTCTTGAGGTTCCGCCGTACTTTCTTGGGTATCTACAACTGGCTCGTGTGTCTCATCGGGAGTGGAAACCACTTCTCGGGCGACAATTTGTTCAATGGGTTCGGTTGAAGGAACTTCAGGCTCCTGTTCTCTAGTAGCATCATCGCTTATGGATGGATCTGTCATGACCATTTCCTCAAGCTGGGCAGAACCAGAACCGGGCGTGAGGTCCACCAATTCTTCCAAGGGCCTTGCATCCTGGGCAGGGGACTCTTGCGTTGGCGGAACTTGAACCAAGGAATCACCGAAAGTTTTCGCAATGGGAACGGCATCTTCTGCTTGAGGGATTGCTTCGAGTGAGAACGATTCTTCTACTTTGCGCTGGACAGCATCAGCACTTTTGGTCGTGAGACTGGGTGCTGACTCCGGTTCAGAGGAGGTCAGTTCTTTGGGCGTGGGCGTGATACCAGAGGCGTGAGGAGTGTCGTGAGGTTGATTATCTGTGTCCTGATTCACAGCCTCAAGCTCATGGGAAAGGCCAGTTGGCGTTTCAACAGGGCTAGTGGCGGCGAGATCCACATTCGAAGTTTCGCCTTGCGGTAGACCAAAACTGCCTTCCTCTTCCAAGCCTTTTTTCTCTGCCATTTGAGGCTGATTCGAAGGGGTTCCTTTGTTGGGAATAAGTGAAAAGGTCAGGATGTGACATCGGGAAAATGATGGGTTAGCGATGAGCCAAACTTACCAGAAGAGGATTCCCGAGGCACCGGGACAGGTGCAACCACGACGTTTGACTCGTAGCCTTGCCCTGACGATTCTGTCCCCGTGACTGCTTCGGATCCTTCAACGCTTTCATCTCGGTCGGAATGTGTGGCCCAGCTTGTAGGCACGGGTGCCGGCGTTGCATCTTCGGTGTGCCTTTCATCCTCTTCGGTGCGCCTTTCGTCCTTTTCGGTGTGCCTTTCGTCCTTTTCGGTGTGCCCGGTGTGCCCTTCGTCCTCTTCGGTATGCCTTTCGTCCTCTTCGGTATGCCTTTCGTCCTCTTCGGTGTACCTTTCGTCATCTTCAGTGTGCCATTCATCCGGGTGTGCAGTATCAACAGGGAGGATGGGCGGGGCAGCGAAAGAGCTGAGCTGGTCGCTTTGGTTTGAAGTAGCCGCATGACGTTCTTCCGCTCCACTGGCAGCGTCACCAAGAATTTCATCCGTTGGGAGTTCTGGGGGTATCCTCCCCGCGTCGCTATCCCTGTGCAGCAACGTAACCTTAGTCTTTTATCACGGATGCAAACATACAAGGAGTGTTGGCTTACCTCTCGACATCATTCGCAGCCGGCTCCGTTAGGACAGACTCGGTCAGTTGCTCCGAATCAACCGCGAGATCGTTCTCGCTGGGACTTGCTGCCTGAATCTGGACATCAGGTCGGACTGCACGGCTTGGTTGCAGATCGAAAAGGTGAGCGTCGGATGCGGACATGGGAAGTTCCGTGGCATTGCTGGGGTGGGTCAATGAAGCATCAAGGGTGTGGGAGACATCCAAGTCATCCTCGGAAGAGGAAGATTCAGACGCGTGGGTGTGCGGGGTGGGGTTCGCGAGGTATTCAGATATGAGAGTTGTTTCGGGTCCAGCATCGGCGGCACAAGCATTATCCTGCACGTCGTTAACACTGCCATCGTCTGAAGCCTGACGCTCAGGAGAAAGGTTAGCCGGGATCGAACTAGCGCCGGTCTCGGTGGAATCAGAGTGAGCGGCAGTAGGAATATCAGCCTCGCCTTCGTTGCTGGATGGCGCTGATCTTGCAAGCACTGGTTCCGCTTCATTCGCGACTTGAGAGGCGGCTACAGCTTTTGCTAACCCCGTATGCTCGTGTGATGGGCCTGCTGCTGTCTCGGTCAGGAGTGAAGCTGATTGCTCACCGTCGCTTGAACCTTCGGCCTCTGGTGAAATAGGTCGAATATTGTGGACGACACCAGTATCTCTCGGCAGCGGCTCTGCTTCGACGGTTCCTTCAGATTCAGCTAAATTTGCGTCAGTGATTGTAGCAGTGGCTGGTTCAGGATAATGTTGAGTTCCCGCTTCCGTGTCTTGAGTATGGCCAGCTGAGTCGAAAATCGCATCTGAGTTGGAATCGCGGTCTTCCACTACGGATTGTTCTACAGCGTGGTCTGGAAGAAATTCAGGTTCCTCCTCGGAATTAGAAACGTAAGATTCATCGAAGACTGGGTCTAGCTCTGCATCTGAAGTTGGGGCAAGTTCTTCGCGTTCTTGCACCACGGGTTGTTCTACAGCATGGGCGGGAAGGACTTCGGGCTCCTCTTCGCGAATAGCAACGTAAGGTTTATCGAAAACAGGGTCTCGCTTCTTGGAAGTCGAATCGAGTTGTCGGGCGACGAGTGGTTCTACCAGGTCCGTCGGATCCACCTCGGGCGCCTCTTTAGCATTCGCAACGTCGGATTCAGACTCATCTATTGCAGCCTTGCTCTCGAGCAGAGCAAAGCTAGCATCAGCCGTGGGGCTCATCAGTCCTTCCAGGGGCACTTCGTTCCGACCAGTAAGGTCTGGTGTCGTGGAGGCTTGAAACGAAGCATCGTCTGAGGCTTTTGCGATTGGAGCTACGATTTCCGTCAGAGGGTTGGGACGTAACGAGATAGACGTTCTGTTCTCAGGCTCAGCGATATCATCCCACCCAATGGATCGGCTGATGCTTGGCTCAAGGCTAGAGGTGGGCGTTTCTTCGAGCCCCGCATAGCTGCCAGTCGTGGCATCCTGCCGTTGAACGGGCCCGTTATCATCTGTAGCCTCAAGCGGTGAAGAAAGCTCAGCTGCGAAGTGTCCGATGCTGTAGCCGGCGGGACGAGGTTCTGAAGTCTCGGCCTCAGAGCTGTTTCCCTCCGACCAGTCTTCATGCTCCGCCATCTGGAGTCGATTTCGCGGGATGGCTTTGGGTGAAACGTTCAAGAAGTCAGATGAAAATTGGGCGAAAATGACTGGTCTGTGTTGTGAATCAAGCTTACCCAGATGAGTTCCCTCAGGCGCAGTAGCGGGATCATCCACGCCATCCGAGTCAAAATCTTCCGATGATGGTCCTCTTTTGGGCACCGCAGTGAATCGCTCACCTATCTCATCTCGGCCGGAATATGCTGCCGAGCTTATGGTCTCAGGTGCCGGAGTGTCAGCTTCGATTTCGCTCCGTTGCGGTTGCAGATAGACAGAGGGGTTGGAAGCGACATATGTAGAAATAAAATCTTCGCTCTGGTCCGGAGTAGTGACGGGAGGCTCTTTTAATTCGTGGGCAGCGGCACCAGGAGACACATTCGTTTTAACTTCTCGGGATTCGATCGCTGCGTGTTCCGACCTGCAAAGCAATAAGAATTTAGTTACTCATCCCAGATGCCAAAAATAACATACAAGAAACATTGACTCACCGTGGGAGATCCGGATGAATCGGCTTGTCTGCAAATCCAGGAGCGTCAAGTGGCTCCGGAGGGAGGTCAGAATTGTTCCCTGAGGGTAGTGATGTCTTACTCTGGAAATCAATCTGAGAGGTAGGAGACCGGACTTCAGATTCCTGCGTCACATGAGAAATACCGGCGGGTGATGAAAGATATGGTGCGGTGAAGATTTGAGTAGATATTGTATCGAATTTCTCTGTGGCAGGGGACGGGTCGAGTTCAGGGGCAACGGCGGTGGGTTCCTCATCGTCAGGGTGGCTTTGAGAATCATCTCCTTGCTCTGAATCCTCGGGTTCTGCTGGGCTTAAATAGCCATGCGGAATGACCACCTTCTTAGGTCCAATTCGGGTGGCTGTGGCTTCCTCTGTTCGATACGAAGGGCCACTTTTTCTATCGGCTAGATGTGACATTGATTTGTGTGACTGAATCGGATCAGCAGGTTGACTTTTGAAACCAATAATATCGCTTGGAATCGACCCTGTGACAACGAATCCCAGGGGCTGGTGGACCCCGCTGATTTTGGCGCCTGCTGCAGAGTCTTGCACAGCAGTTAATTCGTCAAGATCAGACTCTTCTGGGATGGGTGCGCTTGGCTGGTTGGGCCTGGTTTGACTCAGAGGTGGCCTAGGTAGCGAATGCGTAAGATATGCCTCGGGTGTGGGTTCGTTTTGCTCAGCAGTTAGTTCCTCAACATCAGACTCTTCGGGGATGGGTGCGCTTTGTTGAGCAGGCCAGGTCTGGCTGAGTGGCGACCTCGGCAGCGAATGAGGAAAATGGGCCTCAGGGGAGGGTTCGGAAAGTTCTGTGATCGTACTGAGGTTGGTCGTAGGGGGATCGCCGACGTGTGAGTAATCCATTTCTTCATCCGAAATCGAAGGCTCAGATTCATTGTCGAACGCAATTGACGGATGCGACGGGGGCATAAACTCCTCCTCATCCAACACATTCTCGGTTCCTAATTCGTGTCCCCCGTGTGAGCTGACTTCAGAATTCGAGTCCAGTTCCGCAGACGAGCTTGCTCCTTTTGAGCCTAGTTTTTCTTCGGGTTCAACAATAGAGCGAGGGCGCGGTGAATCCAGTACGCCTGTCTCTGAAGCTTGGTCCGACGTTTCGCGATCAGTTTCGTAAGGAGAGGCAAGGTAAGGCTTTGTCGATAGAGTGTATGGTGAGCGTCTGAAGAAGCTGGCTTCCGGTGGGTCTTCTTTTTCAGTAGCCACGAGGATGTTGGGATTGACCGGTGGCTCTCGTCCTAGGGGTCCGGAGATATTGGTCCGCTCTGACTTTTCTGGAGGGTTTCGAGAAGCGTTCCAGGGGAATTTTTCTGTTGATGGGCCCTCATTATAAGTGCCGACTGCTTCCTGGCTTTCTGACCCGGAAGAATACTCGGTGCTGACGTTAAACGGTTCAGTGTGTCCTTGATTGCGTTTTGAAACAGATGACTCGCTGGAATTGTCTGCAGACGTTGAGCGATCAGGGCCGTGTGAATTCACGTTGTATGATTCGAAGGGGAGGGTGGTGACATCAGGTTGTGGTTCCATAAGTTGTTCTACTAGTTGAATGAGACGATAAGTAAAGTTAGTGCACAGTGGCGCTTCGAAAAAACAACGCGGAAATAAAACAAGATAAAACTAACCAGGGGTAGATGCTTGTTCGCCAAGAACATTTACCGAGTGTAATTGTGGTGGCGCGAGGCGAGTTTCAGCGGTTCCAAAAGGATCCGTGCTAGAGGCAAAGACGCCCGTAGCAACCGTTGTGTTGTCGGAGGATGATGCAGTCCGGGGAGCGATGGAATCGGGGTTGAAAAAAAACTTGCGTCGAGTGTCTCTTGGCGCAGCGGACAGAACACTTTGATGAGCAGCATGCCCATCAGCACTGATCTCTTCTGATGAATGGTCCGGGGAGGGCTCTTCTGGAGGTAAATCGCTTGGTTGAGAAGTGTGCTTGTCTGCAAGAGAGGAATACGGTGGAAAGTGATAAAACTCGTGGGGAACCGTTAGATGGGGTGGCGCATCACCAACAACATGGGACTCTTGGTGCTCAGGTTGGCTAGCTCGAGAGGGGCTGTCAAGAGGCGGAGTTCCTCTGGTGGAAGGCGAGACATTTGCTTCGAAGGGAGGTATTTCCTGGCTGTATGAATGCTCCTGACTGGCTTCTAGTCCGCTAGCGGGGTGAGTAAAGGAAGTATCACCGGCAAATTCGCTGTATTGACCCGAACGTGAAAATGTTGAAGTCGAGCGGTCTACCCGGCGAGGAAATTTTCCGACTTGCTGTGGGCTCCATTTATCTTTCTTTTGCTGTGGGAAAGATTCCTCCGGTGTGAATCGTCCATGTTGATCGGTCTCACCATGAGCCTCGGAAGCACCGAATTGCCTGTCAAACGAGGTGCGCAAGTTTCCCTGTAAAAAAAAAAAAAAAAAAAAGACGCAACATAGAAATATGAGAGCGCCGTTAGTCTCACTGATTCTCAAACAGTCTTATGGTACGGCTTGACATACATTGTTATCCTCATTGCCAGGATGCACCCTGGGGTTACTGGGAATCTCTCTGTCAGAGTGGGTCAAATTATGCTTGATATTGGGCCAGTTGGAAGCAGAGTCTCTTGAGCTTGTCCAGGTGGGAACGGGAGGTAAAGGGGGTCTGGCGGATTCGTAGAGCGACGGTTCCTTGATACGATGATGTTCCGGATGGGAAGCAGAACTTGATAATGGTTGAGTGAATCGTTGGAAAGGATTATCTTGCAAGGATTTACGAGTCTGATCACGATCAAAAACGGGGGCCGCGGGGTGTGTGGCATTTGCCCGATCTTGATTAAGCCTTGCGCTGGCTGATTCGCCGGGAGGAAAGGAACGGTTGGTACCTGAGCTTGGCAACGGAATGCGCGATGTAAACAAACTCGGCGATCTTTCTTCAGCGTTCAGCTGGGCCGGCTGGTTGGTTGAGCTGTTCATCTCCTCTTCGGATGCGCTGCTAAGATGAGGGAAAGTGGGACGGGTAGACTGGGAGTCGCTCATGAGGTAGTCAAACTAATACAGGTAATTATATGTTGATTATGATTGCTATTAATGGATGATAATCGTCCTGTCGTCAACTTTACTGTGGATGCTGGAAGGAAGAATATGGCGCGGATGGAATAATGTTTTTTTTCTTTTTTTCTTTCTTTTTTCTTGCAATTTTCTTGGGGGATGTGTTGATGCTACTGGAACATGCGATGACTGAAGCAGACGATATTGGATGATGAAGGAAGTGGGGAAGGGGTCCCAGGAGGAGGAAGGGTATTTATGAGCGGTTAGTTCGCAGGGAGGGACAGCGGAGACCGAAAGGGGAAAGGGTTTGTTGGTATATTACTTGGTGAGGCTCTGAGAAATGACGACAGCTGTTGATGGGTTGATCTTATTGAGAAGAAGTGAGCAGCTGGCTGAGCTTGTGGATGATGGAAGGGAGACTGGGTGGGAGACTGTGGGAGTAGGATATGCGCTGGAAAGAACACACACACACACTGGACTGGAGTCTGACTCTGGAGGGGTGCTCTCTCCCTGGAAGCTGACAGCTTATAGTAGCAAATAATATAACACCGTCAACTTATTTATATTATTGTACACTATGTATTTATATGATCCGGCAGGGAAAATCAGCTGATGACCCTGAAGAGAAGGGTGTCACGCCAATTTCACGCTGGAGCACTTGCTGACTGACTGCAAGCCAACCATCCACGATGACCGCGTCATCCAGATTCACTATTAGGGATGATGATGGAAGAATGCTGTCTACATACGACTGAGTTTAAAATCTGTCGGTGAACTTCCCTCAATGGGGATTCTAAACCGGGTTATAATTATGTAAAACTATCCGCGTTGCATCTACATATATTTCGCGGAGATATGGTTGGTACATATTCATACATGAAAGTAGGGTTTACATACATGTACATCTTTCGATTCGGAGCAACTCGGCTTGTTGGAGACTTGAAAGGGTGATTAAAGGGTTCGCCGAGGAAGGGTCCAAGTGTCATGTGTCTTGACAAAAGAAAGCACGCTCGTGTGTTTCACGACTGTTTCACGCTTCCGAAAATTACAATGTAAAGGAGTACGTGGTCGGAGAGTCAGAGACCCCCGGGGGGTCTACATCAATTAATTATTACATATACATACATACCAGAAGGAACCCCCCCCATACATATTTACATATACATACTGCATATACTGAGAAGAAAGTGCAGTTCGCGGTGACCCTCCTCCGATCACCTTGACCTTCAACTTGCCTATACACAATGTCTTCCCAACCAAATCGAACTAGACTCAGCCGAAGGTCAACACGAGCGCAACAGCAGCAGCCGAGCTCATCAGCAGCAGCCACACCCGCGCGCCCGGTCCATCTGCAGACCCCGCTCGCCAAGACTGCCCCCGACACGCCCCCGCTCGCCACCCCCAGCACATACCGCCCTCTTACGCTGCCCAGCCAGCACACCTCCCCCTCTCGGAAAGCGCCGCCTCTGACGGGTTTCCAGCGACTCAGCCTGCTACTGGATGGGAAGCCCCATTATCTCGAACAGCCTGGCCCCCAGAACCGCATCCTGCTCTCGATCAGATCCACTCTCGCACAGGATATCGACTATGGCCTCGAGGTCTTGTTGGCCGGCTCATTCTTCGAGCCCGACCTCATCCCTCTCTCACGCTTCCCCGGCCTCATCGACGCCCTCCTCGACCTTATCGATCTATATCGCCCACTTGGAATCTTCCACGATCCGCTCCAGAAAGCCACCCGCAGACGCGCCCTCGAAGCCACTTTGGTCGTCCGGAATTTACTCTCTCTCGACTCGAACGCGTCCAGCATCTCATCAAACCATCCCCGTCTCCTCCCTCTTATCATCTCGGGTTTCCAGAACGCCCAGTCTGACTCGGACCACGAATTCTTGACGCTCCTGCTGGAAATCCTCGAGACTCTCGCCTCACACAACCTCATCCGTCTTGACCAGCCCCTTCCCCCCTCGGCCCATCTACGACGACAGAACATCCATCTCGCCGTCCACCCCTCCCACCCCTCTGAGACTTCCTCTGAACCGCATCAGGCCTGCCGTGATTGGTCGAGCGAGCTAGTTGGGCAACTGGACCGACTAACCCAATCGTCCGATCGCGCACTGATCCTCGCTGCTTACCGATGCTTTACAGCCATCGGGTCTTTGACGGCCAACCAGCTGGTCCTCAGCACTCAGCTCTTCAGATCAGATCCTGCTCGACTGGAGTCTACCCCATGGCCGCAAGCGATCCAACGCGCACTCGTCCTGTTGGCCCTGCCGGACGTGGAGATGCTGATGGTCGTGCTCGACTACCTGTACACACTGACCTCTATCAGTGCGATCGGACTATCGATCTGTTGTCTCCACCCGGATATCCTGGCAATTATCAAACTATTGCTTGTCCATGTTCATCACAACTGTCGGCTCGAACGGCTTCCGGCCGAGCTACTGCCCATCCCGGAGCCGAAGTGGTACTTCCAACGTCCTCCCATTCCAGAGCCTATCCCAGAAGATGTGACCCTCTCAGTCCAAGAGAGTAGTCGAGCCAAGAGCCCATTAGTAACGGGAGCGCGAACGACACCACAGACGATGACGATGTCCGAAGTTAATCAAATCGTACTGCCCGAGTCTCAGCTGAAAGATCTCGTCAACTTGACCGAGCCGAACCGAGCCCGGCAGTGGATGTCGCGTGTCTTTGAGCCATTCTCTGGTGGGGAAGTGCAACAAGTGACCCTCTGGCTCGCATACAAAACTCAGTTTGAAAACTTCCAAACCCCCACACATTTCGGTCCCGGCATCCAGATGATCGCTCCCGCCGAAGCTATCAAACTCACCTCGGACGTGTTCCCTAACGCTCTACCTAGTGTCACAGAACATAAGAGCGGAGAGAAAAAGTTTGTGATCTCGGGCATGAGAGTCCGTCCCAAGAAATGTACGTCCTTATATTTTTGTCTTTTTTTTTCATTACATGATGGACAGCAGGAACAGTCAACTTATTTGAAGCGTGACGTTGAATATACAGGTGCGAAGATTTGGAAGTGCAATTGGAAAGAATGTGCCAAGAATGCGTCGGAAGAAGAGAACGACGAGCTTGGTACAGGGGGCCCAGAGAAACTCTACCGCCACGTGGAGAAGACGCACATCACGCCGCGAGCGAACAAATGCTACTGGCTGGGGTGCACATACCAAGCGGGGAACCGGGCGGAGCTGCTGCTGCACGTGCGGACGCATATCCTGTACCTACCCGCGCCGTCCACCCGGAGCACCAGTGGAGTAGGAAGCAAGGGCGAGAAGACGGACCTGGGGGATGAGGTTCTGCCCTTTCGGAGCTACATCCCTGAGCGCTGGGAGCCGCCCAACAACGGGCCCTATCTGTCGGACCCGCCGCTCTCTGTCGGCGATATGAGGGGTGGTGGCGGCGGCGGCGGCGGCGGGGGGGCGGTGGGGATCGGCTTTGTGGCCGTGCTGGTTCTTCGTAACCTGGTCTCGGCCGTGGCTGACGCGCTGGCCGAACTGGTCAAGACGCTTGACCACCAGGGTCACCCCCAACGCGCGATGGCGATGGAGGATGACGCTCATGAGCCTCTCCAGCCGGCTGACCTCGGCTGGCGCATGGTCGATGTGCTGCAGGACCATCATTCGGCAGCCGAGCCCGCCGGACCCGCGGGGCTCTCCGCGACGCAGGCCGGGCTCATCCGGCTGGCAAGAACGCTCTCTGGCGCTCATCACCCCTCGTCATTCAGTGACTCTGACATCCTCCTCGTCTCGGGCGCCAGCCTCCCCATCGGCTTCGTCGAAAAGGAGGCCCGCGCGCTCCTCACCGATGGCCCACATTTCCTCGCCCTCGCCGCCGACCTGCTCCATATGCTCAGCTCCATCACCTCTAGTTTACACGCTCTCGACCCCTCTCAAACCCTCCCCCAATCCGCCCTCCTGGATTCTGACCCTCTTCCTGCTGGCTCTCCTTGACGCTCCTTACCTCCTCCATGGCACACCCGTCACAACCAAATCCCCCTCGTCTAGACCCTTTTGTACCTATACGCTCATGGGGATGCTTCCTATCACGTTATATATGTTTGTGTGTGCTTACATCTATGTATGTAGATCCCCCCCCCCCCCTTTTTTTTTTTTTTTCGTCGGGACGGCTTGGCTGTCAATATTGAACCCATCTCATAACGCGTAGCGATGCACAGTCACAAAATAATATACTTAAAATATGTCCGCTCACACTCTTCCGGCCCAGCGCGCAGCCAATCCCACTCGTGTTACAAATTACTCCTTTGTGTTGCTTTGTCTCATTTGACTACATACTTGATATCTGATGAACATGCAAATAAAATACATGATTATATGTGTAGTTTCAGTGCCTTCATGGAATGACCCGTTTCATCCACTCCACTATCTGGTACATACGACAATCAGACACCGAGTATGTATTGCTGTAGCCGACACCTCCCTATCACAGAGTGACAGAGTTGATGATAATCCTGCCTCCTATGACTCGTCTCGCATTCTTTTGGTTGTTTGTTTTCTTTGGGTGTGGGCAGCATGGGCGTGCCCCCTTGCGTCAGCTAAAATGCATAGCTTGTTCAGGATGTGTCATTCAACACTCATCAGGGGTTCGTGTTGTCGGCATCAGATTCCCCCCTTTGACATGCTCTCCACAATATACTGGCATGTCATCATTGCCAAGGCCGAACCATTGAATTTGGAGTACCAATATGGCGGTATCCAAAAAGCCTAAAGGGGCATTCTTGCGAGTGTGGGCGATTTCCGGATCGCCAAGTTAGTCCTCTTAGCGCACGCTCTCAACGGCGCGGATGAGCCGGGTGCGGAGCTGAGATATCAACAGCTTTGACCTGATATGAATAAGGTTGCCCGCAGCGGGCCCCGTCGACACTGGCCGCCTCCCGCCGCGCTTCATGAATCCTCCTGATTCAGATAACGTGCAGTGGTGAATCAGGCACGTGGATCAAGTGGTCAGGTTGTGACCAGCATTAAGGCATCACATATACAAAATGGTATTGACAAATCTTCTTGCGTGTGTACATTGCTATGTTTTTTTCTTCTCATCATGACCCACCTGTCATGGCATAGTTTTGCTCCCCACAATAAAATGTGAGTGTTTCATGATAAAACAAGTCCAGTTCATGTTTCATGTTGTGCGCCTAATTGCTACATACTACTAGTAAATCTGTAACCCAGATTGTACTTTAGATATGTCGTGAAATGAGGGAACAGAACCACACTTTTCACCCACCATAATCTCAAGAAAGTTTTTTTTTTTTTTTTTTTGGGAAAAAAAGAATGCTGTTATGATGTTATCACCATCAACACCCTCCTACAAACATACGTGCCACACAACAACGACCACAGTGACGGATGTCGGATCTTCATTAATTCTTCTAGATTGCCTATCCAATCCAGACTCTTCATCACTATCATATGTGTATGTATCTCGACATCATCATCATCATCATCATCAGTAAGAAAGAGAAAGATGGGGAGGCGGGTGGAGAAGGGTTAGTCAAGCTGTGTTCCACAGGCATGATCAGGACTAACGATAGAATAAAAAGAAAGAAGTAATATGATTAAGAGTAATAAAGAAAAAAATAGACGTGTAGCAAGAATGGGAAATGAACTTCTTATCGGGAGAGATCTACAAGACTATTTTTTCAAAGACTTTTTGTATTATATTATATCGAGATAGGCAAATGAGAGGTTGGTGGTGTAGTTGTACTTTTTGGGCTCGTCCGACAGACACACACACACACACACACAAATGTACATGAGAGATATTTGGTCAAGTTAAGGGGGAAAAAAGGGGAAGGACCTGGTGTGTTTCGTTTTAATTTTTTTTATTCTGATTTTTGCTTCTGAGATAAAGAAGAACTTCAACTCGATAAATAAACTTTCAAGTTAAGGGGGGGCAAAAGGGGGATTCGCTTGGTTTTTTCTTCTGATTTTCGCTTCTGAAATAAAAACAACTTCAACACAATAAATAAACTTGGGATGGTCATCATGTCGACTTGAGGTGATAGAGAGGGAGAAAAAAAAAAGTGTTGAGAGATTAGTGGCTGGGTTTGCTGGCCAAGAAGACGCCGAGGATGACGAAGCCCAGGAAGCCGATGGCGGCGGGGAGGATCATTTCTTTAGGGATGCCAGCGACGGGCTGGTCCGGGAGATGCGGGGGGAGGGATTTTCTAGCGGGTCTGGAGCGGGAGAGTTGGGAGGAGTGTTCGGCCTTTTCGTCCAGCTCGATTTCCTGCGCCTCCGTGACGGCGCGGAGACGGGTGGAGTGCTGGTCTGCCTTCTTGCGGGAGAGGTCCGAGTCGCCCCAGGTCTTGCCTCCGCGCAGATGCAGCACCACTCGGTCCTTGCGCTGCTTCTTGGCCTGCGCTACCGCATCCGACACGTCCCGGTCCGCCGTCATCAGCACCAGGTCGTTCTCGTCGTCCAGATAGGCCAACTGGAAGTCGTGCGGGTCCGGCTTAACGGACGACGATGACGGGGAGGAGGTGCTATCTTCTGCTATGAACGGGTCGCTCGAGAGCTTGCCCACGATGATCTCGCGCACGAACTCGTACGAGTCGTAGCGTGCCTGGAACCGGTGCGCAGAGCCCGACGGGGCAATAAACTTGAACAGGTACGTCCCGTCGTCGAAGTCCAGCGGGGCCATGCCTGCGAAGTGTTGGCTGCTGCCCACGCTCTGGATCCCGCTCCGCCCCGCGAGCGCCGACTCGTAATCCTCCTGGACCACCGATGCAGAATCGTTCGGCGCTAGCTCCGAGCCTGGCGTCTCCAAGCCCGCGTGGTGCGGATCCTGGCCATGCTTGGACCGGTTCAGGGGCGTGTGCGGGGCCGCCTCGCTACGTCCTAGCTGCGACCCCGACACGATCGACGTGTTGTCGTCATCCACCGAACCGGCTTGCCCAAATGAGGCAAAGAATCGGTTCCACACTGGGCCCCCGGGTTCCTCGTTGGTAGCGTCAGCGCTGATCGAGTTCACTTGTTCCAAGGTGGCGTATGTCAGCTTGAGCACATCCACACATCCTTGGAGTTGTCCGGCCTCGTCAACGACCGGAAGGTTCAGGTAGTGGCCATCTGCGTGTATAGAGGTCTATCTTAGAAATACATGCACGACGAGAACGCTCTTGAAAAGAGGGGTTTTTTTTTGTTTTGTTTTTTTGAACATACCATGCATCTTGCGCAGCGCCTCTTGAATGCTGAGACTGGGAAGGGCTGTATCGGGGTGCGGGGTCATGACGCGTACGACACTGCAGGTTCTGGCATCAAGTCCGGCGGCAATGACGCGCAGGACGATATCTTTACTGGTGAAGATTCCCGCAATCTTTCTGCCGTCGTTCTCCATCACGCAGACGGCGGTGGTGTGGTGTTCCCGCATGAGCACGGCGGCCTCCTTGACGCTGGTCTTGACACCCACGGTGGCCGCGCTGGTGCGCGCATCCAGGATGGAGCCCAGGTCCGGGAAGGACATCTTATTGCGGAGTGCCTCCACGTACGCCATCAACGGATTCGACGCCCCCGGATGCGACCCGGACGTCCCGCTGCCAAACTCCGACTGTACCCCCTCGATCGCGTTGTACAGCTTCTGAGATGAGCCGTAGGCCCGTTCCAGTTTCTCCAGTGATTCGTGGAACACTTTGGTGATATCCAAAAGCCCGATCACATCCCCTTCCTCATTACAAACCGGCTGTACATCGACGTTAGTTACAAAACCAGTAAAAATCCCAAGATCAGTCAGGCATAAGCGTAAAAGAGGGTATGCGACGGATGTGAACATACCAAATGTCTGAAGCCTCTTGTGACCATGGTTGTGAGTGCTTCGGTGGCTGAGGTGGTATCCCTGGTGACCATGGGGTTGGGGGTCATGATAGCGGAGACAGGGGTGGTACGAGGATCCATTCCATCGCCGATAACCTGGTGTATAAATCAGTTCATTTCAGTTCCGATTGGTGGTTTGATCGCAAGGGATGAGATTGGAGAGGGATGATTGACTCTGAATGCGAGGTCCTTGGCCGTGAATATCCCGCACAGATGCTCATCCTCGTCGACCACAAGCACGCAGTCGGTCCGTTTGGCCGCACAAAGCTGGGAAGCATCGGCGACTGTATGATGATTGATTTTTATGAGTCAGATTGGTTCATTGAAAAAAAAAAAAAAAAAAAAAAAAAACATAGGGATGGTGATCAGACCTGTGATGTTGTCGGGAACGGTGAGGGCGGGCAGAGGCCTCAAGGCTGATACGGTGCCCGCCTGTCTCCTCGGTCGTGGCCCGCCGGTGCCTCCCGTGCCGGTGCGTTTCTGGCCGGGGGGACGTTTGCGCTGCAGTTCGTTTTCGATTTTCTTCCTGATGGCCTGTGTTTATATTTGGTTGTTAGGTCAACAGAAGACAATGATCTTGTTAAGTTGCACTTGCCTCGTCCCGTCTGCCCTGTCGCTGGCGGGTCTCGCTGAGTGTGCTCTGGAAGCTGGGATGGCGGAGTGAGGATGAGGCAGGGTTAGTGGGTTCGTCATGGAGAGTGCTACTGGTGGTGGTGGTGCGGTTAAGGGCGGACCTGTTGGTTGTGCGGTGGGTTGCCATCGGGTGGCTGCTACTGGGTGAGACTAGTGTACTGTGTTGGGTGTGAGTGGGAATCGGAATGCGACTCATGCAAAACGACCTTATAAATATATGTAAGAGACTGTCAAACTCCGAGTCTGCCGAGAAACGCCGAGAGTACATACACTTTGCAAGGAGATTTTAAATATTTATACATATTTATGTTTAACTATTTTGTACAATCAGATCACTTTACATAAGCAACCTTCATTCAATCAAAGTCTGGCTTCATCAAAGGAACTCATCATGAGATCGTGGCAACCCCCCGGCTCATGTTTATATAAAGCAGTTTGCAGCTTGTGGTTTTCTCAATTCTGTTTCTGCTACAATATGTAGTAGAGCCATGCCATATTTCTCCACTTTCGACCCCACATGATTTCACTTAATTCAGGACATTGCTCAAATGGATGGCTTCAGCTGTTTCTAGCTGCTAGTCATTCGAGTATGTTTCCATAGCTCTTGAAGGTACTCTAGTCAGCAAATATTGGAAACCAAAAATCCTGAGGTTACATTGATGTTGATGTGATGAGAGACATGGCACCCAGGATTCACTTGGCCTCCTTGACCACAGAGTCCAGCTGGGTAGAAGCTTCCTTGCCTGCAGGATCATACAAGAGATATGGTATGTATCAGCAACTCTCTATAAAATACAAAAAATAAAAAAAAGAATGTCATGTGTTTTTTCTCAGATCAACCAGCTGAAATCTTGACATCAACCAAATTGCAGGATTGAGCACCCTGATCTGAGACTGCACTGACCATTTGATGCTGGTCATCCACAACTTCAGATCCAGGTTCAGAATCAGAGGGAGGTGCTTTTTCTTTCCCCATTTCCTTGTGTGGGGGGGGGGGGGGGGAGGCACATTGTCTGTGTAGAAAGGGCCATCTCATTTAAGAAGGGTCCCTTTGACAATAGCAGCCTCCTTAGCAGGGACCTTCTTCCTCTTGAAGTACTTCTTTTTTCTTCTTTGCAGGAACAGGATATATAAATAAATAACCTCCATGTCCTTTCCAGACAGGAAAGCCTGGACCCTGGAGGTACTATAATTGTTACGGCTGATAGGGACTGCGGGTTGACTGGATGGGATGGTTGCTATTGGGTTTTGGCCTTGCAGAAGGTTTCTTACACATTTTTATTTCTCCTTGAAATTGAATGGGGAAACCAACTAAACTGATTCTCCCACATTTGTTGAAGCTGCTTCTATTTGTTTTTGTGGGCCAGGGAGTTATCTCATCCCAAGATGCCAAGAGTTACAATGCCACCACCTGCAAAAGAGGTGCATTTGGAGTGGGAGTGCTGAGGTTGAGACTGATGGGTTGGATAGCCCAAGCTCAACACAGCTGGAGGAAACTTGGGGGCTGGATTTTAGACCATAATTGAGCAAGTCCAACTTCCATGAGTTTAGGGCGTGTTACGGGAGATGGAAGGTGGTTTAAAAGGACCCTCTTTCTTGTTTGCTGTGGTCACTTTTTCGAGTGGGCGAACTAATTTATCCGGGTGATATGCAGAGAGGTGTCACAGAGGTAGACTTTCCACAGCTGGGTGGCTTGCTGGATGTTACAGGGCTGTCATCCATCCGCTGCAAGTTCTCACCGGGTCAACAACAGACAGCAGACGACGGTCAACAGCAGCCTCAGCCTGCAACGGTCAACAGCGAGCAACCCTGCACACAACCAACATGTCGTCCAACTCGCCCCGTAGCGAAGAGGTCATCGGAACGTATACCCTCCTGCTCCACCAACTGGACTCCTTCACCGCCTTCTTCAAGAAGCGCTGCGAGATCGAAGACGATTACCAGACCCAGCTCACCAGACTCGTCAGCCGCCAGCACGACCTCGATCGCAAGCTCGCCCAGGACTCTCCCGATGGCCTCTCCATCCCCCAGACTGCACGAGAGGCGTGGCTCGAGATGAACGCCAACGTCGCACAGGAAGCACAGATCAGGAAGAACTGGATCAAACTCATCAAGCAGAACGTCGTCGAACCTTTGGAACGCTTCAAATCGAGCAGAGAACGTACCTTGAATCGAATCAGAGAGGAACTGAGGAGTAGCATCCACGAACACAAGGAATACCTCTCGACCGTACAGAGACTCAAAAAGCACTACGATCGAAAGTGCGAAGAGGTAGCCCAATTCCACGCCGTCTCAGAAGCCATCGAAGTGCGGGATAAACTGCTCGAAGATCAGCGTCTCGCTCACTCGGACTGGGAACATGTCCCTTCCAAAACATCCTCCACATCAAACAACTCGACTAACTCGGTTGACCATACTGCTGGACCATCCGCCACCCCATCCAACACATCAGCATCCCGACCCTCGTCCGATGCGCCCAATCATTCCAGACAACCTGTCATCATCTCAGGCGCCACATCCAGTGCCCTCCGCGATACCGTCACCCCATCACCCGCCAACCCCATTCAAGCTAAAGGTACTGACGTCCTCCATGCGCTCCGGGCTAACACCAACAACCTTATCCAACGTCTCAACGCTCGCAAGGAGAACAAGTCTGGTACAGCCGCCACGAACCATATCGAAGATCTCCGTCCAGCTGCCCTGCGTGGAGTCAAAGTTAAAAGGGAGGCAGAGGAGGCCGACCGGGACTACCGTAAAGGTATCTTCCACCTCGAAACACTCCGTCTGCGCAAGGAACAAGTTATCCGTGGAGCAAGAAGGGCGACGGAAGAAATGGTGTATGAACTATCGGGCGAAGCCAAGGAGTCTTTCTCCTACTACAATGATGAGACTCGCATCCAGGCCGTCTCATGGATATCGGTAGGCATTCCATCTAGAGCTATCATCCTTATCATGTCTATCTAACACTTATTCTCTACCAAATCAACTTGGGAAAAAAAAAAAAACAGATTTGTGACCACGCACAGCATGTGGTGATGAAAGTCAACCCGGATGCAGACGTTAGACAATATACCGATTCGACTCAGATTGAGTATGAGGAACCGCAAGTTTTATACGAGAATGCATTCATCGGACCCTGTCGGAGCTTATTATTTGGCGTGGCCATCAACGATTATTGTGCCAGTAACCCCGGGAAAGGGTCGATCCCATTGATTGTTAAGATGTGCATTGAAGAAATCGATCGCAACGGCTTGAAGCACGAAGGCATCTATCGAATCTCCGGGAAAATGCACAGCGTGATACAGCTCGTACATGAGATTGAAAAGTGAGCCGCTTGCTTGAATCATATCGAACCACTTCCTCAATGTTAACATCTGACCCTCCTCACAGAGACGAGGATACATTCAAGTTCGATCCAGAGAGGCACGAGATTTACACAATCTCGGGTGTCTTGAAGCTATACTTACGCCAATTACCACAAGCCTTATTCCCATTTCCGCTCGTCGAACGAGTCAGTCTCTCGCAACAACTAGAAGAGTCGCGCGAAGAAGCTTTCCGATTGCTTATCAAACGGATCCGCAGATTGCCACCGGCCCATCAAGCCACCTTGAAGCTGCTCTGCGAACACCTCCATCGCGTCGCGTCTTTTTCGAGCCAAAATAAGATGACGTTCAGTAATCTTGGCTTGGTCTTCTCCCCCGTCGTCTTCCTCGATGACCCTGCTGGCCAACAGTTACCCGCGCAAAACTGGAAAGTAAGCCATTTTGAAAAGAAGAAACCTGAAAGAGATTGTTGATTGCTCTCTATTTGTAGGACGATATCATGGAAGTCTTGATTGAGCACCATGATACACTATTTGAAGGGCTGCCCATCGCCGAGCCGGCCAGCCTTGAACGTAGCCGATCGCAGCAGAGCGCGCACCGAAACCGAACCATTTCGCCATCAGCTCGCAAGTCGCTCGAGGCCGTCCGCTACGAAAGCTACTCGATCTCTGGCTCGCCGCAGACTTCTCCTACTCCTTCCCAATTGCTTACCCAGGATGCAATCGACATCCTTTCGCTGGGCGACCAAATGCCCTCAGATTCCCCGGCTCGTGAGTCGTTCATTATGATGGTGTACCAATACCCTTGGTAATCAGGCTAATCCATCATCTCCCCCTCCTGGGCTCTTTTCTTAGAACCTCCTGCCGCCCACCCATCCCCCCAATTGCCTCCCACATTGCCACCCGTCGACACCTCTTCACCAGACCCTGTGGCAATCTCCAACCCACCCAGAAGAACTTTCTCTATCAAGAGGAAACCCCGCTGTCCTTCCCTCGACGACAAATAATTCCAGGCCCGCGACCCTCAAGTCATTATCATCATGATCTCAGAAGTCCAATTTTTTTTTTCCAAATGCAGATATTCTGTATCAAGCGTGTCATACTTGATTTTTCTCATGACCTACTTACAACGTACACACGCACCACTGTTTCATTGCTCATATATTGGCTGGCATTGGGAGAGCAGTGGGTTGCTGTAGACTAGTTGGACGGATATGGCAACTCCCTTAATATGGATGGCAACCCTGATCAGTGGAAAAATGCGCATCGAGATACACTCCTCCTATGCTTAATTAATTGTTTCTTCATCTCTTCATCGTCATCATCCATCCCCCCTCTCCCTTCACTTCCCTTACCGATCAACCATCATAAGTATCCAACATGATGTGTATCTTGGGCTGCTCGCGGCTGTTGCCCTTCTCATTTCCCCGTCTCTTTTCTCTCGCTCTTCCGCAAGAAACATGACGCAAGAACAATACATCACACAAAAAAAACAGAATCGCACCATCGGCGCTCTGTATAATAATATCCCCTCTTTTTTTTCTCCTCGTGGTTGTAATTGTGGCCACTCCCACCTCAGTATACTCCTCGACCTGTTTCTTTCAACGTGGGATGGGCTGAAATGGATGAGATGAAGTCATATATCCACATTCTCTTCTCTCGATATCTTTGCTAGTGGCAGGAAGCGAACAAAAAATCAACAATGGCGGCATCTACTGTACTGTATCATTTCTCCTCACTCATTTATGGTCCACTGGCCCCGCCTCAAAATCCATCCACACCCAAAACACGAACCTGTCTTCCAGGATTCAAACTTTCCGCCCATGCCTGTTGTTTTTTTCTTGTTTTTTTTTTTTTCAGATAGTGTATCAGTCCTGCGATTTGGACGCTTCATCAGCATGTGTTTTTTTGTTTCATTTACTAACAATGTGATGATTACATAGTTTCTCTCCAGAACCACATTTGCATGCTCATCTCTCTCTCTCTCTCTTTACATACAACTTGCAAGTCTATTTCTTTCATTCTCCCAATAAGTTCTCTCTTATCTTGCTATATTTTATTTGTGTATGAACCTTTTTTCTTTCTTTCTTTCTTCTGGGCACTGTATACATGTTCTTGTTGTTAATTGAGAGTGTGAAGATTCTTCAGGTCTGGGTGCTAAGAGGTGGAGAAAGGGGAGCTTAGGGTCCAGAACAAGGACAACAAAAGGGAGATAGATGTTTGTAAGTTATCTGAGCTAGAATCAATGATTTGAGATGTCAGTGCAACATAAGCCTTCTTGTTCCACTTGGGCAGCTGCAGCCCCTTCAGATCCTTCTTCTCTGTATGGGCATGGTGAGGTAGGCAGGGTCTGCATCAGAATCTGCTGGGGCTGCAGATCCTATGGGAAGACTTGATTTGTAGATGACAACAAGGGCTAGAATGTAGGACAACATTCAAGACACATCTGAGAGTATTATATATAGTGACAGGTGAGTGAAAATAGTAGATAATGAGAGACTAGAAAGGGCCTTGGTTATACAACTCCCAAAAAATTGTTAAACAACTCCCGCAACGTTTTTGATGTTGCAGATGAGAGTTGTTTAACCAAAAGCCAAGTGGATTTGAGAGTCACACCTCCAAATCCCAAATCCAGCAAAAGTATGAGAAAATATCAAATGTGGGGAGTTGTTCCCCTAAAACAAACCCCATATTTGGGAGTCAATTGACAAAAACAAAACAAAAAAAACCTCCAATTTTCTTTGCTTTCCTTTTTTTTTTTTTGTACAACTTTGTTGTTGTTGAGCTCAACAATCTCCTTTATTTTCCAGCCCCTTAACTCCTCAGAAATGGTGCCAAACTGCTATGCCAGAACCTTTGGGTTGGGAGGCAAAATACTTGAGTTGTTTCCAGTTGACTGCAAGACTTGGAGCAGAATCTACTGCAAACAACACTTATCATTAGATTGCATTACTTTTCTGCAGTTGTTCTTAACTTTGTTTACTTTTTTTTCTTTGTTTAAATGAATCTTATTCTTTATTATTCTTTGATCTTTTGATTCTTTCCATTTAAAAAACTGTTATATTTTTAGATTGATTTGGTTATGAGATTTTTGAGAACTTCAAAAAGTCCGTCAGTACATAAAGGGAAAGTTGAACGACTCCCAAATATGAGGCTTCTTTTGGGGGAACAATCTGCTTAATGAGGAAAAAGGTTGGCATAAGCACTAACAATCATGCCACATTCAGAAACCATTTCCCCCCCTCCAATATCTCTGAAAACCCTGAAATAAGCACTGAATACTTCATCTGCTGCATATCCTCCTCAGGATTCCTCCTTCCTCCTTCCCCATGATTCAATCAATGAAATGAAAACATTAGCTTTAAGGGATCTTTGATTTATATCTTCAGGGGCTGCAGATGAAGAAGGAAAGTGCTCTAGTGGGGGACTTGAGAGTTCTGACCTGCTGCTCTAATGGAGGACTTCTCCTCAAGTTGCAACTCTGTAGGGGGTTACTCTAGATCTGACTCTGTAGCACCCTACATAAGAGAGTTGAAGGGAAGTTGTCCTTTATCTTTAAATTCTTTGAAAAGTCTCATTCTTGCATTCCAAACTTCATTTCATGACATAAATCAATCACAATCCAAAAGGTTTTATCCCAGTATTGGAGGACCTCCTGTTGCTTGAAGTTCCAAATGTAAATGCTCTAATTTCAAATTTCAAACCTTATTTGGTGGTGAAAATCCATGACAATTGGGTTCCCACCACCATAAAAGGTTTGGAATCTGGTTTTGGAGATGTCAGATTTGAAAATCCAACCTCACAGGCCAAAGTGGAGGACTTCCCTTCACCATTTACAGGGCTGTAAATACCCTTCTAGATTCTAAATTAAGACAGGTATCACAAAAAGAAGGTGTGTGTCTAAAACTTGTGATCTTCTTCATTTAGAAAACATTGAAGTTTATGGCTAAAAATCTGTATTTGGACCTTCTACATAAATTATGTGTTAGATCCTTGTAAACCCCCACGGGAAGTCCTCCAGTCCTCCATTAAATAATGACCAGGATCCGCCAGGATCAGTTAGCTTTGGAAATTTCAAGTCCAGGAATCTGACCACTTCCATTTAGCTTCCAACAAGTTTTTTGTGGATCAAGCAGACACATCCCTTCATTCTTTTTATGATGGAATGTGATGAAATGAAAACAAATATGTATTGATGATTCTGCGTTTCACACTTGGACGGTTGTTCCATTTTACCTATCGGATATAAATTGCACGTATGCATGGTACCAACCGTTCCATCTGACTATTAGGCCTTTCAGGGCCTTTCTTGTGGCCGCGGCGTCTTTACAACCGCTGTACATAGTCTGGATAGGATCCATCTGCTCTAGACTGTTTGTTGTGCGGCTGTTGAACAAACGCTATGTAGAGGCCAATGTTGTCCATACATAAATACATATTTGAATAAATGCAGCAAAATTCTTCACCCGTGCCTCCCCGTGCTTTCCTTTGAATCGCATGTCGCAGGCTGTGGCAGAATCTTTTCTTGCACAAGATTCCGCTTCCATGTACGTAACATGCATCTTTTAATGTTGTCCCGAAGATGAAGCGCGCCTGGTGTGAGTTTTTTGACTTTGTGTAGTTAGCAGATTTGAGTTCTTCTAGAGAGTCATGTTATGAACAAGGTGGGTGGAGAGTCGAGACTCGAGAGAGATGAGTGGAATGATTCTGAATGACTGCACATGTTTGTTCTTGCTGAGGCTCAAACACTCCCGCCTGTACATGTATGTAGTGTGTTAGTGTGCTCCATACAATTCCACCCCCACGTCCGGCGCGTTGAGAGTCGAGATGATGAAAGGTTTTCACCCTATACCATGTAGACATTACAATGTCTTTTCTAATTATGTAGACTACTGCTTGGCATGCATGTGAGGTTCATCATGAGAGGAGAGAGGCGGAGAGTATGGACGTGATGATGCACGGCATGAGAAAGTGTTAAGCTGAAGCGCGGATGAATGGCAAAAATGGACAGTTGATCATGAATATGCTAAACTGTGAGTTTCATGAAGTGTGCAGTGCTTATGCTTTAATCGTTCTCAAGCCAAGCCAAGCGTGCTGGAGATGAACCAGAGGCTCCGGCCCGACCGGGATGGGATATTGAGGCCGCGGTGTGCGTTTGGAGGGCGCTGGCTCTCCTGCAGATGATGATGGTACATAATGAGTGCGTTTGTTGTGAGTACATACGGCGACTAGAGTGTTCATGCAGTGTAGTGGCAAGTGCAACCAAGTACAGCGTCCAGTCAAGTTGCTCGTTGGGTTGTTACGGAGTTGCTTGATCTAGCTTCAAAAGAGTGCTTGACGACAACGGTTTAATAATAAATAAATAAATAAATAAATAAATAATTGTCTGCAACAGACTTCCCACCAGTACGCACCACCACTCAGAGCCATTGTTGTGGTTGTGTTGGCCATCCCCCTCTTTGTATTGTATTGTTTGTTTGTCTCGCATGTCCCGCTGCTGTGTTACTACTTACTACTTACTACTTACTACTAGTCAGCCCACTCCCCAACCTATAACTGCCACTACTTCACTCTCCAGCCTGTGCGTCCCACTCACTCCCCCCACCCTGGCTCACACTACACCCAAGTGGTCAACAGCAGAAACCGAACAACAACAACCACTCCCCACAGCGAACCAGCATTCCCAATGGGTGTCTGTATCTCATCCAACCCAGCCCATCATCACGCCGATGGAAACTCGAGTGCGAACAGGGACCGGTAAGTACTCTCCCCCCTGACTCACCACCACTCGCTCCCTTTCACTCACCCCCTCTACTCTCCCCCAATAGCTCGTATGCTATCGACAGGCAGATCGAAGAGGATGCAAAGAAATACAAGAGAGAGTGCAAAATACTACTACTCGGTTAGCCTGCCTCAGCAATATATATATATATATATATATATACATATATATATATACTTATTTATACAACCACCAAGAGAAATTGACATTTTTACCCCGAATCCGTAGGATCCGGAGAGTCAGGAAAATCCACCATTGTCAAACAGATGAAGATCATTCATCAGAACGGATACACTCGAGAAGAACTGCTGCTCTTCAAGCTGACCATCTACAAGAACGTTATCGACTCTGCGCAGGCCGTCGTGGTCGCCATGAGGAAGCTGAAGCTAGATCCCGTCGAGCCCATCAACCAATCCTACTCAGACAAGATCCTCGACTACCTCCTTGACTTCAACCAGTTCGGCGGAGGCCTCAATCCTGAAATTGTTCGCGCCGTCGAATCCCTCTGGCACGACCCCATCATCCCTGCCGTCCTCGACAGAGGGAGCGAATTTTATCTGATGGACTCTGCAGGATAGTATGTCACCATCCCCTCCCTCCTCTTACTCTCAAGTCTTCAACATCAAACTTACCCCCATCTCTCCTATCTCAGTTTCTTTGATCAAATTATTCGCATTGGTCAGATGGATTATATCCCTAATGAAGTCGACGTTCTGATGGCTCGAACAAAAACAACAGGAATCTCGGAAACCAAGTTCAAGTCTGGCCAGCTCAGCATCCAGTTTGGTCACCCCCACTTTCAAACCTATATTCTGCCACACAGCCCCTAACAAAAACCACCTTTTATCCTTCTTCTTTACGCTATCATCTAGCATGTTCGACGTTGGAGGTCAACGTTCAGAGCGAAAGAAATGGATCCATTGTTTCGAAGCGGTCACCTCAATTATCTTCTGTGTAGCATTGAGCGAGTATGATCAAGTCCTGCTGGAGGAAAGCGGGCAGGTATGAAGCGCTCTCTCCAATCAACAAGCACGTGTGAAGACATGACTCGCGATGGATTCTTACACACACACACACTCTGTTATACTTACTTGTGCTTACTAGAATCGCATGGCCGAATCACTCGTCCTGTTCGAATCTGTAATCAACTCACGATGGTTTCTGCGAACATCGATAATTCTATTCTTGAACAAGATTGATATATTCAAAGCCAAACTACCCAAAGTCCCCCTGGAACGATATTTTCCAGAATACACGGGCGGGAACGACGTGAACAAGGCGGCGAAATACATCCTGTGGAGGTTTACTCAGTTGAACAGGGCTAGACTCAGTATTTATCCTCAGTCAGTCACATCCCCCTCCCCCTTCTGCTCATCTCCCCGCGCGTCCTTTGCCCCCATTCTGCTGACTCATCAATCATTCTCCGGCTTTCATCCAGTCTAACACAGGCTACGGACACATCCAATATTCGACTCGTGTTTGCAGCAGTCAAAGAAACAGTTGAGTCCCCCTCAATCAATCAGATCAGTTACATGTGATGTTGCTAACCGGTGACCGGAAAACAGATATTACAGAACGCGCTACGGGATAGCGGAATTCTTTGATAAAAAAAACGAAAAACCACGAAAAAAAAAATGAAAAATGAAAGAATCCAAAAAAAAAAAGTAACACAACAACTAATGGAAATTCGAACTGTTCATCGTGCTATCTGTGCTTGCCACACTTCTCTCTCTCCCTCTCCCTCTCCCACCACCCTCGCCATCCACCCACATCCCCAAGGGGAAAAAAATGCACCGCCTCCTCCAGGATGTCGCACCCTCTCATGTCTTGCAACGGGAAATAAAGTAATAATTGTTGTTCTCTTTTTTGTTGTACCACTCTCTGCTCCTCTTCCGCCCCCCTTTTTTTCCCCTTGCGAACTACCTCAATACTCCTCCTCCGATCCCCTCTCGTTTTCATCCCTCGTCCTCCTTATCACACTTGACATATATGTATACAGATCGCCCGCTTTCTGCTTCTTTCTTTCATGTAAGAAAGCTAATTCTTCGCCCGTCGCTCTTCGTCGTTTATTTCTCCTCTCCACCACTTTCCCTCAGCCATTATATTGCGCTCCCTCTCCCGCTGCCTGTGCACCCCTCCATACCGCCCACCACACGTGCACACATAGAAACAAGATCTTGGCCCTGCTTCAATCCTCTCCGCTCTCCACTTCTATCTCCCTTCTCTTTTCTTCTTCATCATCTGATCTGTTGTTCACCTTGGCTTTCGCAAACTTCTTTTTCTTTCTTTTTCTTTCTTTCTTTCTGTTTTCTTTGCTTTTGTGTTCGTTCAACGCTTGTGAGAACTTGTGGATATATATATATAGTTCTCATACATATATACATATGCATAAATAAATATATAACTTGTATCGGATGGAAAGAGGTTACTAGTTAGATCATCGGTTTAATTCTCTTGTTCTGTTGATTGTTGGCATTTCTTATGTATTCCTTTTCTCTTCTCTTCTTTTTTTTTTTTTCTCTCCGTTCTTATATTCTTCCTTCCATCTGTTGATTCACCCATTTTTGATGACACTTGGTTGCCATTCCATCTCTTGGGAATTGCCACCTTTTTTTTGTTGAATAAATAATGCATGTATTTTAGTTTCCCAGCGCCGGACCTTTAATCAGCGCTGCCGTTGCATCTGGATTGCCTCACATTGAGTGGCATGCTTCCCTTGTTCGCTGTCCTTCGTTGCCCTTCGTTGCCAGAATTCAACAAAAATTTGAACTACTATATCACCAATGTTTCCTTGTACAACCATTGGATGGATTCAGCTGCCAATCTGAACAAGGATACTGTCCACGCTGGCTTGAAGCTGACAATGGACGACCAAGGTGCAATCAAGAAGCGAGCGGCTGCGGCTGCACAGGCAGAAGAGCACCTTTTGAGCGCTGAAACGGCTAGAATTGCCTCCACCTCCCGTCCACACACTGATTCCCAAAATCCAGACCTTGATTTGAATGCAAACAATTTCGAGGAAACCATCAATATCCGCATGGAGGATATATACCATGCTAATCCAGCAAACGCAAAACACAAAAAAGATATTTCAGTATATCTTCACCCCACCGACAAAAATCAATACATCCCCTTGACTCCAGGAACTACTCAGATTTGGGCTAAGGCTTTGGTCAGTGCTCCTTGTCACAGGCTTCATTTGAATTGCAATTTGGTCATCTGATTTGATCACAATGTTTGATAGATTGAACGTACGGCAGGAGTGTCTGTCAGCTCACCGCCCTCCTCACTCAAGTTTGTGAAGCTCAGCTCAAAGAAGAGAAAGCTCAATGTTTTGATTGGCTCATCCTCGAGTGAGATGGGTCAAATCTTGGCCCAAATACTCAGTAACCAGAACCAGCCGACTAGCCCATCTGGATCAGATGCTGTTGCATCATCAGAAGACGAATCTGATCCACCTGCGATCTCTGAATACGTTAAGTTTGTCAATATCAATGAAGATAAACAAGCCTCTGTCATGAACATACTTGACCACAACGAAGTCAATGACCACAGAATGTTCAAATCTAAGAGCATCACCATAACCAAGATGAAGCGCTGAGGACTCAAAGGCGGCACCATAGCACATTTGTTAGACAATGTTGCCATGTACAAAGCTTACCCCGCCAAAAAATAGGTGTTTCTGATTCCCACAGTTAAGTGGTGTTGAATTTCATGCACTGTGTCCTTTATGATCATCAGAACTAACAGAATTGTTTTTCTCAGCAGATCATTCCAAAAATTTGTGACCAAAACTCAAGAACAAATCAGATTTCCTGAAAAGCCACCACCATTTATCAGCTCCTCAGTACTGCACTTCTTTTCCCCTCCCAAAAGCAAGTCTTCAGTAGCAACGGCACCAAAAAAAATCTTCATCTACTTTTCCTGCCTCTATTTGTAGACACCAACATGTTTTACTTGCTCTTATTCACTGATAAGAAGCCCAAATACCAATGAGCACCTTTTCAGCTTCTAAGTTAGTTGCTACTAGTCTAGTCCTCCTCATCTAATAAAATGTTGTGATTATTGGATTCATTTTTTTATTCAACAAGCAAGCAGTTGCTTGTTGTGATTTTTTTTGAAATCTGACGCACAAGTAAAACTAAAATAGAAAATATTGAAAGAGACCGGTCAACAACCAAGTCAGATGAAAATAGAGATGAAAGCAAGAGAATAAAAGAAAAAATAAAGGAAAAGAAGTGAAAGATAACAACTAAACGACAAGAGAAGCAAAGCATAAATTTTTTTGTCCCAATTAATTTGGTTCAGAGACACAATAACCATAGTGCTCATATGCACTGTGGCAGAATTAAGCATTAAATATATTGGCAGCTGATTTTTGAGTCTCCCATTGTGGGTTGGTGTCCCGGCTTAAGACTTGCGAGCTTTGGAGTGAGGTCTTGATGGCCCCAAATCCCAGCTCAATAAGATTGAGCTCAGGACAGTACGGCAGAAGAAACATGAGATGAACTCCAGATTGGCAGCAGAGTTCCTTGACTCTTTTGCCTCTATGTATTTGTGCATTGTTGCATATAAGAACTGAATTTCTTCCTGGGTAGCGATTCATGCGGGGAAGCTTTCCAGAGAGTCCGGTCAGCTTTTTCTCAATAGAATCAAAATTTTTGAAGTGACTTACCAAGTCAAACTCAAGAAAGAGCTCAAATCCACGGGCTTGGAATGTCTTGGTTGTGGTTCTGAGAGCAACCAGCCCTCTGAGAAATATATTAGCTGGCAACAAGCTAATCCTCTCAGGATTCTGATTGACAAGGAGCCAAGTGGCTGGGGTGCCTCAAGCCAAATGGGAAAATGTCAGGCTACAGTATGTGATGCCAAGGACTGAACCTTCTAGCTACACGGCCAGCAAAATGAATAGATAAAGTTATAAAAATATATAAAAATAATATTTTTTTATGGGTTTTGGAACTTTTGGAGTCCTTTTGGGACATGGAAATAATAATAAAATGGAGTAATTTGCGGAATAAGTTAATATTCCAGAGGGGCCTGCAAGCAGGGGTTTTTAGGGTTCCCTCTAATAATCAGGACCTTTAAACAGGGTGGTTTTGACTTGTAACCTGATCTTCTGGGGCCTGCAAGCAGTGCCAGGGGTGTTTATTGTGCCCAGGATATAATGGATGGGGAGGAATTGGTAACAAGAATTATACTCACAATTTCTTGTTACAGAAATCCTTCAAGGGGGTTATCCAGGGTAACAGGAGTGGCTGAGGATGATGGTGAGTGGCCTGTTGACGCTGGAAGAAGGCTAAATAAAATAATGAAGGGCCACAAGGTTGGACACAAGGCTATAAGCATGTGGACAATGCTGAGTGGTAAATTCCAGTAGGTATGATAAAAGCTGGGGAGTCCTCTCTCTGGGGAACCAGAGGTGTCTAGATATTGATCAAGGGCTCTGGGGACAAAATCAGAGAGCCTGTTATTTTCAGGGAACAGATCTTTGGATAAACTGATCAACAGATTGGATCAGAAGTAGATCTTCCTGGGTTGGATCAGTGGAAGATCTGTGTGAGCTGCGGATCTTTCATGATCTATGGTTATATTAATTGTTCTCAGACTTAGTGTATCATTTATTAACAAGTATATTTTTGTCTATGAGACCTTTTACATATGTGATATGTCTCATTTGTCATATGTAACAGGTTTAATGTAAATTATCTATATTTCCTACAAGTTATCTTGATTGTGTTGTATAAGTAATATAAGGAGCCATATTTAAGGGGCTATCTTGCTGAGGGACCGTAGGTTATCTTCTATGTAGAATCTATTTCTGGAGTACTATTGAAGGTTCGGTGATTAGTTTGTCTTCTATCTATATCTTGTTCTGTCTTATGTTACTTTTGTTACTATGTTGGCTTGTCTCTTACATAGTAGCAAGCTGACAGCAAACATTTGGAGGAGATCACAGTCACAAATTGAGGTCTCATCTGAACAAGAAGGATGATCCTGTAAGATCATATAATGAATCGTAATGATGAAAAACAGCAAAATTTGCTTACCAGTAAATACCAGCCAATGGGCTGGATAAAACTTCATCTTATCAACAAAAGCAAACTTTGCCACCAATGACTTTTGGATGTTGTTGGTGCCTGCTTTCTTGAGTGTGATGGAAAAAAAATTAAAGAGGTTTTGATGTACAGCCTCAACACTGAGAAGTTTACCACTGGAGTCATATAACCTTTCACAAATCTTGCTGAGGAAAAGGCCTGGTTTGTTCCAGACCAAGTCAATCATGAACAAGTGTTCATCGTTGGTGAGCATAGCTGGACAACCATGAGTCTTGTAGGTTTCTGGATTGCGTACCACACATCTGGTTTGCTTGTATAAGTCAATCCATTGTGTAAATGACTGACGAGAAATGTTGTGACCAAGTGTGTTGCAGATTGATTCTTGGGACAAGCTGTCAAGGGACATACGGACAGCAGTGATTTTTGTTTCTGGTGCATATGATTGGAAGACCATTGCTGTACACTGTTTGAAGATTGTAGTGAGCCGGGATGGGTTGCAGAAGTGGAGCCCAAATAAAACTTACACCTGTATTCTTCCTTGGGTTGCCCAAAGATTCTACGGTGTGGCTGGGGTTGATCCTGGTACGCTGATGCAATGGAGATTCTTGCCGTGGTTTGTACAGCTGGTGTCCGTACCCCCATCAAACGGACATGGGCCTGCATTAACACGGGCCCGTGCCGCATGCCCAGAGTCCAGACATTTGGGCAGAAACCAAATGCAAAAACAAGATTCTGGGTATTTTAACCCCATAACTGGTTCCGCAAAAAAAAATCTGTCCAAGGTTCAATCAAAACATAATATGTAAAACAGGGCGGTTCATGACCCGCTTATTTTAATAAATTGAGCTGCATTTTAAGAATGAATTATGGTGTGTTGAGCTATTGCTCAAGCAGGCTTGTCCGCTGGTGAAGCGCAAGTGTCCGCTGTTCAAGTGCCAATTGGCTGGCGCTCTAACTTAACAAAGTCCCACCCTCCATCCACGGTTGAGTGGTGAAGCACTGTGCTTGCCAACTGGCCTCCTTTGGAAGGTCCCTGCAGGACGGCGTCCCCCCTCCAAACAGAGGGACTTAGTTAAGTTAGGCCGGCTCTTAAAAGCAGAGCGGAGTCAAGCTTAAGCTTGCCTTTTACCCTGCTTAAGCCAACTGACCACGCCGGCAAAATCAAGTGCGCAACAGCAGAAAAAAAATGTAGAAAAATATTCAGCAGCAAGAAAGGATTGTTTATTTTCAAGAAAAGAGAGAGAAAAAAACCATGACCTCATGTTGTTGTAGTTGAGTGTCACTGGATGGACGGAGGTGTGCAGTCTGGTCTGCTTGGCTTAAAAGTGGACAAGACCAGCTTAAGCAGGGGCCAAGATCAGACATGCCCACTGTTGGATTCTGGCATTTGTGACATCTTATGACGTCACACAAGTGTTGATACTTTAAATTTGATATATCAAATCTTGTCTTATGCCAAGCTGTTCATGACCATCCCAATTCCTTTCCTCGTCTCAACAACAACAACTTTGTTCTTGGTATCATCAAGATGTATTTCTCTAGTCTGAACAAATCATCAAGCTCACTTGCGTCTAGGTCAACTCATCAAGTTTCTTATCCATTTCTTTTGTTATTGTTTCCTTTGTTCCTGTTGATCATGTTGTTTTCTTGTTGACCATTCATCTTGCTCTCTCTCAGCAACAGAGCAACAACTACGCTGTGAGAACTCCTTTTGGGATGGGTTGACAGTCCTGTGAGGGGGAAATAACTGAGATAATATTTAAACTATATATGAACTATTTATGACTGTTACGGGTGGTTTGAAATACCTGCCCCTCTAATATACTACGTAAGAGCTAACACAACAAACTTATTTATTTCACCAGGGGAGATTTCATGGCACCCGTTGGCAGGTGCCATTGCATAACTCATTACCCTCTCTTGGTTTGAACCGTGTTTGGAGGTATGCACATTCAAACTGCATGTTCAACTGAAATTCAGTTTGAAGTCACCAACAATCTCACAACAAGTGTTGCTTGATGTGTATGTGATTTTATGTCCAACTCAAGTGGAAAACTTGAAGCATGCAAACCTGAACTGATAACAAAACAACCACAGTTCTGATTTCATCATTCTTTTGAAAATTTACTTTCTTCTTGATTGTTTTATTTCAAAGAAGTATCTTTTTTTTACTTTTTTGAGGCAAAAAAAACTTAAATATAATGTGCTTTTTTGAATGGAATGAATTCACAATCTTCTGTTTTTGAGGTGCCGCAATTCATTGTAGTTGGTACCGCATTTTGAAGGAATTTTAAAATCTGAAGAATTGGGTCTTTACCTACCCCCATTTGTACACTTTTTGGCTCAGACCAAACTTTCCAGCAAACAATCATTTGGATTTGCAACAAAGGTGTCCCATTTTAACCATTTTTGGTCAAAACAGCAAAAAACACCTTTACAACCTTTCACACACCTGTAAATCACTGTGAAAAATGAATTTGTACTCTGGTGTACGGGCGTACAGCAGCGTAAAAATTCAAATGTCACAATAATGTAACAAGCGTACACCAAGCACCACAAACAAAGCAAAAAAGCGACCGATGGGAGTTGGTCTTTGGAAACTATGGCACAACTTTTGACCCAACTTTTTTTGCAAAAAAAAGTCAACTATTACACATGTTCAATGCACAGTCACTGTGCAAAATGCACAGTGACTGCACAAAAATGATCTTTGAAAATATTCAAGTCAAAATTTTATTTAAAGGGGATTATTACGGAGGCCAACTACCATCAGGTGTACTTGTCATTTTTTGGAAGAGGGTAAAAATTCAGATGTCTTGGATAAAAATTGTATGATATACTTTTTCTGATGGAAATTCAATCCTTTTTGGTAAACTTAGGACTTCATGAAATCTAAAAACCAGGGGACATATGTAATCATGTATAAAACTTTCAAAATTCAACTTCTAAAGAAAATTAGAGCTCTAAATTTAGCTCCAAATGTACTCAATATGGTTTGAATCCTTTTTATGAATATTTTTTCATCATTTATAAGGTTATAGAAAAGATTTTCTCAAGAGGTTTAGATTGAAAATTATTTAGGCACTGCAAAGAAATAATAAATGATAGTTGATAAAGACTTGTTCATCAGAATGATTCTCCACATGTCAATGAATGGAAATATTGATGTATTAATATTAAAGAAGAATTATTTAAAGATGGACCAATACTGATCAGAGCATTCAAGAACTCAGAAAATCATAAGATTGACTTGAGTTCAGCTTGGGTTCTATATGATTTGTGGATTCATTCATTATAAAGTTACAATTTTGATCATTTGAATATCAGCTTGCTTTGTGGCTCACTTCAGAAGATGTTGTCCAATTATCTTAACCCACATCAACATCATTTCAGGTTCATAGGGAACTGACACATAGGATCATTGGCCCCGGGTTCCAGTAAAAACACGTGGAGTGGCTAAATTCTCCCCTGGTGTTTGTTGTGGCTAACTAATGATAGAGAAACTTATATGTAGTAGTCTCGTATCAGGCAGCTTAGATCAAATTTCTTCTTCAGCAATATCACCTTTAGTGTGCGTGGATCTTTAATATGAGTTAGTGGATGAGATAAGATAAGTGGAATGTGATAGAGTGGAAGTGATGATCAAGAGTATACTTTGAGTCAAGCAATAAGAGCTAATGAAATCTTTTTATCTTTTGTACTTATGTGAAATAGATGAAGATGAATATGGAGTCTGATAATGGAGGGAAAGAGTTGGGGTTCGTGTGTGTTAGTTGAGTAAGTTCTTTTCTTTTCTTTTTTACCTAATCTTATTGATGAGTGCTTGATGAGTATGATGAGTAAGTCTATTTGATGGGATAGGTGTCCAGTGGGTGCCTGGTGAGGTGGGTATCCCTTGATGAGGTGTTTGAACTGATTCTGAGGGGGGAGAGGCCCTCCTTTTATATCGAATATTGAGGTATTTTTGCTGGTGTGAAAATCCTTTGAGGGATTTTTGCTGGTGAGGATCTGAATCATGTCTTCTAATTGGTCAGAACTTGATGTCTGAATCCTACGTGATGATTGGTCAGAGCTGAGCCATGCATTCTTATTGGTCAGAACTTGATGACTGAATTCTTCTAGATTCTTCCTGTCTGAACCGTGATCTCTGATTGGTCAGAACTTGATGAGGTAATTCTTCTTGAGACTTCTGGCTGAACCATGTGTCCTGATTGGCTGGACTTCTATTCCTGAATCCTACGTGTTGTTTGGCCAGAACTTGATGGCTGAACCGTACGTGATGATTGGTCAGAGTTGATTATGTAAGACTATGGACTAAAACTACGGATTAAGCTATGGCTATGTGATTGTCCCTGTGCTATGTACTTATAAAACTATCTATAAAGACTATGGATTAAATGGGACTAGCCCAGAGGTTTGAGTGAGTGACTATGGTTTAAATTCCAGTGAGAGTGGAAATATGTGGTGACATGTCAGGTCTGTGAAATCCCTGATGGGATAATTGATCCTTGTGACATATTTGATACTTGAAACCTAAATAGCACACCACAACGCTTCATCAGCAGAAAGCATAGCAGAATTTCTCTCACTTTGCTCCGCTGAAAGTAGTGTCCAATGCACTACACTTTTTGCTCAGGGATCTTGGCAGAAAAAGCCACATGATTTCAGCGCGCTAATAATACTGGCTATTCCTGACAAGCCGCTATGCTGAGTGCTCAAATAGTGGCTGGAGCGCTATTTAGCAGCCGTGTAGCAATTTTTGGGACAAGAGGACCACCAACATTCATTTGTGGCAAGGCGCTACACATATCTCTCAAAAAGCAACTGGACACAGCAGTCGCTCCGCTCAGAAGAGCGTTTGACTGCGTTTCAAGCTGCAGCAGCGCGCCACAGCCTGTTGGCTCTCCGGGAGAAAGACTGTGGCACACTGCTGTAGTAGACTTGTGGCGCTGGTGGTCCATATGAAACACCAGTGGTCCGCAGTGAGCACGGAAAAGAGTTGTGGGAACAAGGACAGGAGCTGAAGAAATGAAGCAACGAGTATTCACCTATAAAACACCAGTGGTCCGCAGTGAGCACAGAAAAGAGTTGTGGGAACAAGGACAGAAGCTGAAGAAATGAAGCAACAAGTATTCACCTAATGAGGTGAGGAAGAAATGACTGGATGAGTGAGATGCATTGCAAGCAAGAACAGAAAAGTGAGAGACAACAAAAAGAAAAAGATCAAACCTATGAAACACCAGTGGTCTGCAGTGAGCACTGAAAACAGTTGTGGGAACAAGGACAGGAGCTGAAGAAATGAAGCGACAAGTATTCATCTTATGAGGTGAGGAAGAAATGACTGGATGAGTGAGGAAGGAAAAGAAAGGAAACAACGACAAGGATCATGGGAAGTCTATCTACAACTGAGTAAACCTAATCAGGTGAGAAAGAGAAAAAAACTTCCATGACAATCCTCCTTTCCTGAACCCTAACCCAATCTGGTATCCATGTCAGATCTGGAGTTGTTGCGACACTGTCACAGTCCAGTCCAATTACCGGGAATTGGACTGGGCTGCCGGTGTCACCCTGCTGCAGTAGGTGGCCCATTGCCCAGTCCGGCCACAGCATGCTGCTCCGCTTTTTGAAGAAAGTGCAGCATGCTGCTCTGCTTTTGAGCGAAAAGTGCATGAAGCGGCATTAGCGGTTTTATTGCTACAGCTTTGCTAATGTGTAGCAATAGCCTGAAAAACACCGCTGCGTTACACTCAGGACAAATATGGAGTAGTGGTATAGCCACTTTTCTGGCACTTATTGTAGCGCAAAGCCGCTCCCACTTTTACTATTCTGTATTCAGAATAGCAGGAGGGCGCTATGCTGCCCTAAAGACCCCCTTTTTGTAGCAAAGCGTAGTTGTTGCGCTGTTGCTCTGAGTCTTGATCTTGGGGTGCTTGTGTGTTCTCTTTAGTTCTATTGTCCATTATTCTTAGCTCTCATTGTCACACTGTTCCTGTTATTTGAAGGTATTTCTTATTCCATTATTATTGTTTTCTTTGTTGTTTCTATTTGGAACTAATCAAAATGTTGTTGGAAGTCAAAAATCATTACCCAACAAGGGAACAATTAAGCTATCTGGGCCAGTGTGTAAGGCCCACTTGTCCTCAGACAAGCGGGGCTTAAGCACCAGCCTATGTAGACAAACTTAAAACACCATAAAATGCAGGCCATAAGTTTAAGTTGGACCTTGCATGAGACAGTAAGGTTTGGGTTTGCAATCCCAGCCATTATGTCAGTTTTGATGCACAACATGCTGAACAACCATGTATAGACTATGAAACAACAAGCAGGCGTCATAAATTCCAGCAATCTGAAATCGGTGGGTTGTGAACCACCCTAATATTTAGATCATGTGGGTTACAAAGGTATTTGGAGTCAGTGACAGTGATTTCCATCAGCAGAGTTCAGGTTATGGTGTCATCTTGTGTGCACATACTTTCATGAATATGGAGATGGTGGCTGATGGGAGCATGTTTAAATGTTATTGTAAGCCAACCCTTTCAAAAATGGTCATGGGAAGTGTGGAAAAGAGTGATGTGTGCAACAGGAATCACAAGGAAGGTGTATACAATCACAGTAATGGAGCCAAGGATTGCAGAGCTATCACCAGGCAAGCTGAAGGCAGGAAGTTCCCTATCTCAAATTTTTACAATCACACTAATTTCACTCAGCAATCACATACAATCCCTCAACCACAAGTCCACCATCCTAATCATAACACCCTTCTGACAATTTTCTCCGCTGAAATCAGCCCTGGTTTTCCATATAATGTTGCATGAGCACCTGAACCACAATGTCAGCCTAGGTCTCTATAGTGGCGCTAGGATGAATGAGAAGATATAGAGGATCACACTGTGATCCTATATGGAACTGGGCTAAACATGAGCAAAATCTCTTCCAACCGGACAGAGGTAACAATGAAATACTCCGTCTGAACAGACGGTAGTACAGCAAGTGGGTAAGGAGAATACAATGAAGCTGAGTAGAATAGGATCTTGCAAGATACTATTTTAAGCAGAGAGTCAAAGAAAATTGATGAAAAGATGAGAGAGGTGGATACAAAGGAAGAAGGAAGAGTGAAGTGATAAAGCAGAGTGAAGAGGAGAGACAAAAGAAAGGAAGAAGGTGAGGTAAAGCCCGAGTTGCTACTTTATAGCACGTTTGACGGGCTTAGTAAGCTGACTGGTCATGGAGGTCACTGCCAGAAAACCTGGCTTGGATGGCTGCATCCGAGTTTATATCGGATGCAGCCATCTGATTCAAACTTGGGCGTGCGCCACCAAGTGAATTGTTGACCAATTCAAACTCAGCGGCCCAGGCGTTTGGCCACCGAGTTTGAATCGGTCAGCGATTCACTCAGTGGCGCGCGGCCAAGTTTGAATCGGATGGCCGCATCCAATATAAACTTGGATGCAGCCATCCGAGCCAGGTTTTCTGGCAGTGGGTGTGTACACCTCAATGACTGGTCATGGAGGTGTGTAAACCTTGATGACCCATGGAGGTGTGTACACCTCAATGACCAGCCATGGAGGTTCACACGCCTCCATGACCGGTCATTGGGGTGGTAAAACTCCAATGACCGGTCATTTGAGGAGTTAGCACCCCAATGACCGGTCATGGAGGTCATCTGCAAGGTGTGTATCATTTGACTCCCCATCAGCGGTGTGGTGTTCCAATCATGTCACAAATTTTCAATTTTTCATTCTATCTATTTTTCTCCCATTTCTTTTCTCTTTCTCAGTTTTTCTCTTATATCCACTCAGATATCCTCAGATATTATTGAAGAATCAGAATCTACGGCAAAATTCACTCTAGAACACAACTCACGGATTTATCACCACTCAACCGGATCAGGAAGTATCAGCAAATCAACATACTCCGTCACCTAATGCTTAATCCCTACTACAGTCATCAAAATACAAAACCTTCAAAACCCCATAGATTGTTCCAGCAAAACATTCTTCAGGCCATTTGATCCTAGGGAACAACTCACAGAATCTCTCTTACATGCCTGGATCAATAGTTATGGCCAATATTAGTTCCTAGACCCAAGTTTATTCCAGTTGCACACAGTTACACGGCACTTTCACAAGGCAATCACAAGAAACCATCAACCACAACTTGGCCACTAGGCACCGGTAACCCCTTTCTGGAAGATTCTACCCAACCTAGGCCCAAATTCTCCATGGAAAGTTCCATCAGGTTCAGAACCACAAGTCAACCCCATTTCACTTGTTCCGTGTTTCCATTTGTTTCCATCAACCACAACTCAGCCAGTATTAGTCAGCAATTGTTGTTCCATTGTGTTCCATGCCCATTGTTCCAACCACAAGTTGACCACCCCCCCATTTGTCAGGATTTCGATATATAAGGGGCTCTCCTCTAGCTGTTTTCCCCTTCCTCACCAGATTTTGTCCCCACAAATATATCAGCACCTCACTCATCCAATACCCTTATATACCTGATATTAGTCTTACTATCCCCTATAGTCTACTACTGGTCACTCCTCCATTGAGGTTTCATCATCCATCAACCGTCATCTATACATTAGCAATTACATATCTTATTACTACCCTGAAACCTTCTTTGGTCTAAGACTGCCTAAGTAAACCTTACATAAGCAGACCCTTACCCAACTAGGATACCCAACCTTTACTCAACAACTACCTCTCTCTCACATATAACCCCTTACCATCAGGTAGCGGGTTCCATCCCTGGTTGTAGCGTCAGCTCCCACACCTCATTAGCACTACACTCCATCCTCTTATATAAGTCACCTACACTTATACCAATCATCATCATCATCCATCCTTGGTAGTAGCGTCAGCTCCCAGACCCCATTAGCTTAACACATTATCATCATCACCTACCCTCAACAACATCATCAGCAGCATCACATACTCATCTCATATATACATCATCATCATCATCACATACACTTAACACTCAACACATCCTTAGTCACCTATGCTTGCTATACCATCTGAAGTATCTTGGATACACTTACTATCACTTGAATTAAAGCCTGCCAATCATAGATTGGGGGGTCTTGTTTTAGTGTCTAGTAAAGGAACGGCAGAGTCATCCTCACATCATCCCGTTCCGCACTCAGCAAAAGGTCTTCACTGACACTTTTGAGCTTTACAGCGGCTACCAGAGGCTGCAGCACTGCCGGCATTAACCGGTCGAACACGGCAGTTCGAGCGGTGCTCGAACAGCCGTGTTCGACCGGTGGTCGGACAGGCACTGTCCGACCGAAGCACCTGCCGGCGGGTCGGACAGGCCTGTCCAATCAGTTCCTGGGACCGGTCGCACAGGACCAGCCGGGACCGGTCGGACAAATCTGTCCAACCAGTTGGCTCTTGCTTCGGTCGGACAGTGCCCGTCCGACCACCGGTCGAACACGGCTGTTCGAACACCGCTTGAACTGCCGTGTTTGACCGGTTAATGCCGGCAGTGCAGGTGGTGGAGACCAATGCAGCAAAATATTTGGGTGGTTTGATTGATCTCTATGGGATGAGATTATTCTGGATGAAATTGGGACATGGCTTGTAATTTTCATGAACTCTTCCAGATATCTGGAAATTTCAGAGGGGGATTTTTTGCAAGGCTATAGCATGTTGGCTTCAAGCCTTGCTTTTTTGCTTCCCTGTGACCCTATGCTAGTTTTACTCTGCTTTTTCTTTGAAAGGCTCATGCAATGCAAAAAATGCTTGGTAAAATTGGAGTGCATAGTTCTGTTGGCTGTTTTTACAGTGGTTTTTTTGCAAGGCTTCCTTTTACAAGGCTAGGGGAGCAAGAAAAGCCCTGTAAAATTCATGATTAGCACCATGTACAATGAATATTACTAGGCATTGCATTTGCAGGGCTTAAGCCTTGCAAAATATAACTTGTAAAATTCTATACCCCCCTATTTTTCTCATTGTCAGTGTTTGTATTGCGCCTGTTCTGAATTCCAGGACATCACTGGCCAAGTTTTATCTCCCCCTCAAAATGAATAGTTTTTTTTTCATTTCATCTTTTGACCTGCAAAAAAAAAATACAAAAAACTGTATTTCATGTAAATTAGTCTATATGTACTTTTATTTGAAGTAATCTAATAATGATACCCCCCAATCTTGAGTGTGTAGTGAGGAGGAGTGCCAGCAGCTTTGATATTGGCGGGTGTGGCACTCTGGCTTTGGTGTGGCCAAGCGAGGCTTGGGTCAGGCCTGCCCAAGCTTTGGACTGTGCCAGCTGGGGGTTTGCGGAGTGACCAGCAAGGTTGAGGGTATGCTAAGTCTGATTTAGAGGTGACCATGCGCGCTTTGGGATTGGCCCAGCGCACTTGGCCTTTTCATGGCCTGACTTTGGCCTGTGCCCAGAAGGGCTTGATACACCATAATACACCTCAGGAATAACTCTAGGATTCTAGCCCAATTCAAGCAAAATTTGTGACGGTCCATTGGAAAACGGTTAGCAATTGGCCCTCCTCACCACTTGGCCATGGACAGAGGGTGGGACGCAGTTGATTTAGGGAGCGGCTGTGAGTGTCAAGCTCAAAAGATATGATGTAGCATAGCGGCACACCAATACGGGAGTAACTTTTGATATGACACAGTGCCGCTACACTCCATGCAGCGTAATGGTTTCAACATTGCTACAATGCTCAAATGAATTTGTTCAAATTTGACTGCAGCTAGGGAACAACCCGGCCAACTACTTGCAGGAACCCTCTTCCAACCACCAAGAGTCTTCTGACTCCAGAATCTTGTTTCCTACGCTCAGGGTCCGGGTTTTGTCTCTCTCTTGTGCATGTTCTTTCTTGTTGTGCATCCTCCTGAGTCTTTGTATTGGATATAAAAATCCCTCTTGTTAGCTCTTGTTTCACCCATTAGGCAAGCATCACATTATCATTCTGTTCATACTTACTTCATTTCCAAACTATCTTCACAGATCACTTCCACACTGTAGCCCAGCCCTGTTACATCTTCACAACAGACTCAGGATGATATTGTCATTTGTTCTGAAATCACTTTTAATATGCTTCGAAATGAGGATTGGTCTTATTTCTGCTTTGCATGAGAAGAAGTATGACACCAAGAACATGGACTCTGACATTCCCATCATTCCAGTGTGGGGTTCTATGGTCAAGGACAAAACTTATGATTATATTGTTGTTGAGGCCGGTACAGCGGGGATGACAATTGGTAAATATTCTCAACAGTTGCCTTGGTCCCAAGGTGAGATGTAGTGAGTATCAATTCATGCTAATTCTTTGAAACCCTTTCCTTCTAGCTGCCCATCTATCTGAAAATCCAAAAATTTGCATTGCGAATTGACTATCAAATATCACCACTGAACAAACTGTTAGTTGGAATACATGGCGGTGATGCAGTAGGGTGCAGTAGCAGCCTAACTTAACTAAGTCCCTCCTTCAATTTGCCTGCAAGTCCCAAAGGGCCTCCAAAGGAGGGACTTACGGCTAAAGTCAACTTTTGGCCTGAGAGCAAATGTTGTTTTGATGGTGACTTTTTTCAAACCACAACATTTCCTAATCCAATACTTGTATCACCTTGTGGCTGAGATCTCCATGACTGTATTGATCTCCTCTACCTCCCTGTACAAAAATTGATCCTCCATCTCTTTTTGTCTATTTTATATAATTTCTCAAACCCTTCAAAGTGATCTTCTGATGGTTGCCCAAGTCAAGTATGTATATACACCTGCATGACAGCCACATACAGATCCTGGCAGATCTTGCACACCTTTTGAAGTTTTTCATGTATGCTATCAAACCATCTGTCAATACCGATTCATAATTTCATGCACCCTGTCAAAACATGGGAACATGCACATCCACGGATGGATCTCTGAAAAAGTTGACAAAGGGGTTGTATTCCACAAATTTTGTGATAAGGAAGATTGCCTGGCAGCAAAAGATGTGCGAAGATCTTCCACATCTTTTCTTCTACAAGTTTTTTCAATGATTATGAGCAAGTAAGAAGCTATGACAATATTAGTAAAAAAAGGCCAAAAAAAATTTTGCTCTCAGGCCAAAAGTCAACCTAAGGCATAAGTCCCTCCTTCGGAGGCCTTTTTGGACCCGCACTCAAGTTACTGGAGGAACTTAGTTAAGTTAGGGTAGCAGCCAACGTAAGAGAGAATTGAATATACTACATCCTATGCAGTGAGACAGGGACCAAGTATCCAGAATACGTAGCCCCAAAAAGCCAATGATGCTAAAATGATTCGTAGATGACTCCCTGAACAATGTAATTGATTGGCGTTTCCATACCACCCCACAATCAGGAGGCGCTAACAATTGCAGATTTTGCTTACGCCCGGGGAAAGACTATTGGGGGTAGTTCAGCACGCAGCTTTCTTGGTATATCAACAAACTTCTACAGGCTCTCTAGACAATTGGGCTGAACTAGATCCAGAGTGGAAATTCAAAAAACGGTTGGCAGATCATCAAAAGAGTGTCTCATTTGCTGCTCCCAAGGTGTGATTTCTGCTTAATAGTTCATTTCAGGAATGTGCCTACCTTAGTTGGCTGACAAAATATACACAATCCAGAATTATTTACGGCGGGAGGTGCCATAAGCTCAGTATGATGGTCTGGCTTTCACTCAAGCCAATGGGCCAGTTCAAATATTGTACCTCAACATGGCTCAATGTTTTTCCAAGTACATGCAACTCAGTCTCAATGAGAAAGGGGTATCCACATCAAATTTTTGGGGTGGCCCAACTCTATTGAACAGGTAAGTTTTAATCTGTTGATGAAATCTATTTTAGGTTACATCCATGCTGAGTATTAAAATTCTTGACAGTTTGTGTGGGCCCACAGGGGTATTTAATCTTGCAAAATGGATTTTCAAGTGTTAATTCACATTTCTTGAGATTATGGTACATTTGAAAATTACAGAACATTTCTTGAGATTATGGTACATTTGAAAATTACCTTTGTATCCAGAATACACAGATATGAATAAATGATTGAGGGAAATGACTTAAGCCCCATTGGATTAAAATAGTTATTTACAATTCAAACTTGAATGATTGCAGGATTTCAATGATTGAAAACACAACTTTTTGTATGAAGGATAAATATAAAAATGGCTAGCATGTATAAAAATAAGATCAAATATAGTCACATGATGAGGTTGAATAATTCATTATGTCTTTTATTTTAGAGAATTGGTGATCCTTCAACTATTCCATGATATCTTCAAAAATGCAATGTCAACAGATCCTTTCTACAGAAACTGTTTGAAAAGTTTTAGATTGATTACCACCACATATAATGGCCATAGTTTAATCATAATATTCAATTTTTTGGAATCTATTTGAGTGGGCAAAAATACAAAAGCATACAACAAGCCTGTCAGGACATGAATGATATTATTCTTTTCCTCTCTTTAGAAAATGGAGATGAATTGACTTACTTTTTCTCAATGAGCTCCCTGAAGTCTTAGCTCTTGATTGGGTACGTGCACCAGAAATGGATTCTCTGTAAGCACTTGAGTTTATCTGAGCCGGAGTATTTCGTCCAACTCCAGTTGGTTGATTGGGGATAGCCTTATCTGCATTTATTTCAAAACATTTCTCGGTTTCTCGAGCAACTTCCACAAATGATTTTGCCTTGGATTGCTTCTGGATAGTCGCGTTACCAGAAAAGCTACAGGCTTTCGGATCCAATCCCGAATTGATAAAGTGACGGGTCATTGCATAGTTGAGTCGGGTGGTTGGTGAACAAGCTGATAAACGCCCGTAACTTGCTTTGCTTGATGCTGATGAAATCGCTGCACAGCCCTCTCCAGATCCAGGTGCGACCCCTAAATCCTTGCAAATATCCTCCAAAAGCTCTGCAATTACGAGAGGAGAAGCGTCCTTCCTGACTTGACATGTAAACGCGGCTCGATCCGCACAATTGCATGCTTCTGCGTTCGGTTGAGGGGGTAGTACACTTGTAATGGCAAAGCTGTTGGAATTTGTCGAAGTACATTTTTGCTTGGGAGCCACTAAAGATTTCAACTTAGGCTGATTTGGGGGTTTGACTTGCCGGTACCACTGAGCTAAGTTATCAAAATCTTTTGTTCTCAAAGCTCTTCCCTCAGCCTTTGTGCTATAATCCACAAGACCTAAGAAAGTTCCATGAATGAAAGACATGATGAGTATAGCGTACCCAAGCAGATCCGGTAAACCAGCTTGAAAACAATTAAAACTATTTTGCCTACCGTAACCTAGTGGCGTTGGATAATAGCTATATGCAACCCCGCCTGACCATAAGTCAGACATCAATGTTGAAAAGAGGATAGGGACCTCAGTCCAAACTCGAGGGTTTCCTGGGCTCAAACATCCAAACTCCGAAAAGTACGCAGCAACAGTCGAACCCTGAAATTCCAATGTAAGCTCTTCATAGGCGGATTGGAAGTCGCTAAAGCCACACCACCTGTAGTTGTTCACCCCTGCATGTTCAAGATAGAGTCGTTTCACTAGTGAGTATCAAGTTAAACGGCCTTAAGAAACCGGTGAAAGTTTTCAATGAGGTTCACCAAACAAATCCAGTTCCGCTGATGGACCTCCAGAATTGCATGACAAAAACCTTGCAAGATCTGCTGGGAACCGTTTTCCATCTGCCGAGGCGTAAGAAACTAATGCTGTCGAGTTGACCGATTTCAGATACGTTTTCATGTCTCTTGCTCGGGCCTTGATGTAAGGCCCGGCCTCTAAATTTTCCTGTGATCCATTTATGACCCACGCAAAATGAAATAATATCAGCTAGGATCTTGAATTTAAAGTCATCATTCTGACATACACTGTTTTTGATCATCTCATTTCCAATGTTGAAGGCTAAAAGGTTGGGAAATTCACGTAGAGAGTCGATTCGACTGATGTATTCTCTCAAAAGATCAACATCCCAAGTTTGTGAAGCTCTGTTAGCTGAACGAGGATTAATATCCGCAATAACATATATTCCAACTCTTTCCAAAGCATTCATACAAGCGGTATGATTTTTCTCAATATCGTAAGAATACACCCGCACTGTGTTGATTTTTAACTAGCGGAATAAAGCATTAGTATCATTGGACCAACCCATCACATTGGAAAATTGATGAGAATAACTCACTCTTCTGAAATCCTTGATGGCAATTTTACAGGCGTTGAAGTCGGCCAAAGGATCTAGTTTTTCTTTGAGAATAATGCACAAAACATTAAGCGCCGCTTAGAGAAAAGGGTTCTCGAAAAACGGAAACTACATACCTATGGTATTCACGGCTTGAGCGGACTCGCCTCGGTTTCCATACTGATCATTTCCATTCTTCTGGAAGGCCACCCCTTTGATGTAGAAGCGTTTTCCATTCTCATCATAGAGGTACCTCCCCACCCGGGTTATCCGCGGAGTATCGACCGATGAGAATGCTAGTTTAACTAATGTGAGAAGGAAGGCACAACTTAATGCCCAACTTCGACTGTGCATTCCGGGCGGGTTGGATACGCCTATATTAAAGTAGTGTTTGATGGGTTGTTCTCCTCCACTCGTTCCTAAGCCAGCTTCATTACAGTTGTAGAGCTTACGAAAGGCTTTGGTAGACAATTAACGTGGCCGGACAGGAAATTTACAATTAAATTATGTCAGTTGCAATGATTTTTTAATGGAACGTCGTTAGAGGGGCTAGGTTGGATGGCAGGGGTGCGTTTATAAGAGGGAGAAATCCAGAAGAGCCATCCTTATATTGAAGACCGTGTTGCGAGATTGACCCCGTCTTATCATCTGTTCGTGCATCGAGATTGGAGATAGCATCAACACCACAATATATCATTATTCTTAGAAACCGATCATGGGAAGTTAATGGCAACCCAAGTCGGTTGCCACATTCCGACCAACTTCACGCAAATTTTTTCTTCGAAGCCTGCCAACTGAAACCGATTTCCAAGAGCTCGCCGAGATCTTGAAATCTTCTCCGATCGCCACTTTATTTGTGCTTGTTGCTTTCGTCGTTGCGCACTCAAACACAACTTACAGTTCATTGCCGACAAATACTCTGCTTGCCGAGGCACAAGAATAACTTAATCAAATTTTCACACATCAGCAGGCATGCATGGTTGCGGAGAGCATATCCAGCAGGAGAGAAACATAGATCAGGGCTAGGGTTGACGGCGCCACCCCCTGGGGCGCGCCGATGTGCGCGCGCCTCGCACCCGCGCCCCCGGCGCGCACCTTTCCTGAAAAAACCAGAGGGGCGTGCACCCCCGCAAAAAGTGCTCCCCGTCCGGGGATACCCGTTTGGGGGGTCAATCTGACAGGGGAATCCCCGGTAAATAGGGGACCAACACTCGGGTTACCCGATGGGGTACCCATTTTCACCAACAAATCTCACAAAGAAAAAAAGTAAAAAGTGAATTAACCCCCTATAGCCCTTTTTGGGCCTTAGATACTGCGCCGGGGCGCGCACTCACCGCGCCAGCCATTGGCGCGCCCCCGGAGGGGCCAGGTAGGCGCCCGGAGGCGCGCACTTTCCCAAAAGTGGCGCCGTCAACCCTAATCAGGGCAGTTCACAACCTGCTGATTTCAGATTGCTGGAATTTACAACCCGGGTCCCGTGTGTTAGTACATGTCACCTCCATGTTATTAGTTCTCAACTGCGTGGCCTGTCACACAGTACATTTGCAGATAGTATTTAAGGGGGTAGGAGAAATTTACAAGTCATTTTTTACAAGTCATAAGCCTTGCAAAGTGGATGCCTCGCAGAATTACTGACATGGGTCAAACCATCCCATCGGTCGGGTCAAATCCCCGGGTTAAGGCACTTTAACCCGCCTTAACCCAAAAAATGAACACATCGGGAACGGGTTAAGCTCAGCTAAACTAACCAGAAGTCACGATTCTGGTTAGTGCCCATCAAATTTGATGGCGCTTAACCCGCAGGTCAAGACACTACAAACATTTGTAATTTTACCCAAAGAAAAAACAACTGTTTGGGTTAGGCAAAATGTTAAATTTTTTCAACAAAATGGCTCAGTAATAAAAATTGAGCAAAACTGAGCATGCTCAGCAAAATCCCCTAAAGTTGCCAGAATGAATAAAAATGATTTCTGCTCAGTTTGTAAAAAAAAAAAAAATGCTGAGCATGCTCAGTATAGCTTATTTTTCACTTCTGATCATTTTTTGTAAAATTGGGTATATGTTTTGCCCATCCCAAGTTCACATTTTCCTTCTGGGTAGAATTGCAAATGTTTTTAGTGAGACCACTTTGCATATGCTTGTACAAACCCAGGCTAGCCATCGGCATACCATTTTGGGGGAAACATACCAAGCAGTTCCAGTAGATACACATGGACGCGCAACAAGTACACCAAACACAAATTGCACCAATCCTTGCCAACACAACTTAATATGCCAAAAAGCCAGATCAACAACTTCACGCCAACCAAAGATGAATACCTCTCGCGTTCTTGGCTCGAAATATCAACCAATACATTGATAAACAATTCTCAAAAAAAGGACGAATTCTGGGAACGAATTGCCAAGCGATTCAACAAATACTCTGGTGGCCGTTGGGAGACCAAAAGTTTAGCGAACAGGTATGCTGCCTCCCCTCTTTTTCAACTTAAATATGGTTGCCAGCTGACACAATTCTTTCCAGGTGGGACGTCATTCAAAAGGCAACATTCAAGTTTGCTGCGCTTTACAACAAAATCAAGAGGAATCCCCCTTCTGGAACAACCTGTTGAACATACAGTTCGGGGGTACTTTTTCACCCCGTTGGGTGCGCGCGGCACAGAGCCATGAGTAGTGAGATGAACAAGATTCAAACCCTAACCTAGTATATTGGATGTATATAGTTCTCATGACACTCTACTTGTATCTCTTTCTTGATCCGATTTGTTTGTTTGAATTCCTCTGTCTCACTCTCATTGGTTCCACCTCGCTCGTGTTGCATTCAGGTTTGCTTGCGCTGCTCTCTCTCAAGTGTTGGTTAACACTAGGTCGTGTATTAACCCGCCTGGTTTTAAAACCAAAAGGTTTGCTTGCGCTGCTCTCTCTCAAGTGTTGGTTAACACTAGGTCGTGTATTAACCCGCCTGGTTTTAAAACCAAAAGTTCTGAGTTCATTAGGTTATGAGCCCAGAGGTGCTTTAACTGCATACCCGCTTAACCGAACTCGTCTTTGAAAACTTAATCATGACCGACCGAGTATCCCATCCTAATCTCCCCACCCTTACCAATCTCAATTGGGTGTTGTGGAAGATATCCATCAAGGGATACATGAAACAACACAATCTCTACTTGTTTATTTCTAGCGACGACCCAATTCCCGCCGACAATGCCGAAGCCAAAATATTCAAAACTAAAAAGATGAAGGCATCCGGTGTACTACAACAATACATGGGACTGGTCAACTACCAGAAGTTCGCTACCGACGACAACAAAGATGATCCGAGAGCCATGTGGCTTGCTCTGCAGAAGCACTATCAATCGAGTGCTATCGCCAATCAAGCCAAAGTTTACAACGATTTTCTTGCACTCAAATTCAAAGGGACCGACATCAATCAATTCATTACCAATATAACCTCCCATGTCAGCAACATTAGAGCTGTTGGACTTTGTATTGGGATCCCCAAAGACTTTGAGATTCACAAAACCTTGTTCTGTGAATCCATTATCAACAAAATTCCCACTAGTCTTATTCATACGCAAGAAGTATTAATTCAGAAGCAACCTCTGAACATCAAGAAAATTCAAGACCTCCTTGAAAATCGCAGAAGGGACAATGCAACCGTAGTCATCAAGACAGAAGAATCAGCCATGAGAGTGCAATCCACCTCCAATGGTAACAAATGCGTCAATGGAGTTCACAATCCGGACGCAAATCACATCAAATCCCGGTGCTTCGAGTTGTATCCCAAAGAAAGAGAGAAACTTGCTAAGAAACAAGCTAAGGCAAGAAGCAAGGCCAAGAAAGCGGCCGCTAAGGATGATGCCTCGTCTGAGGGTTCTCAAGCATGGCATTCGGTGAGGAAAGCTCAGTCTGTAAAGCTCGACAATCGTACTGCCTACCTGGACAGCGGGGCTTCACACCACATGATAGCCAATTGAAAGGCGTTCGCAACATACACCACCGACGCCAAATGCAAAATCAAAATGGCCGACGGTCAAGTTACAGACTGCCCTGGAAAGGGAACAGTTTACGTCAAGACAGAAGCCGGTGCTCCTTTGAAGTTAGAGTGCCTTCATGTGCCTCAACTCGTTGGGAATTTGATATCGATGGGGAGGCTTTATCGAAGGGGGTGTAATCTTGTCTGCACTGGAGGCAATAACGACAGGTACAACATTGTGAGCGAAGGTCAAACGCTGTTCAGGGCACGAATCAGCAAATCCGACATGTTCCTTGTCAAACTCCGAATCCTCAAAGGCAAGTTGGTTGCCTTGGTAAAGCTCTCATTGAAATCGCTTTCTGACATTGAAAAACTCCACAGACGTGCGGGCCACCCCAGCAACAACTCTCTAAGGAAGATGTTTGATCTACCACCTTTTGAGCTAGTCTGCGAGGCCTGCTCCATGTCGAAGTTGCACCATCTACCTTTTTCAAAAACTCTTCCTGAATCATCTCACTGCTTAGAATCAATCCATTTTGACTTAAGTGGGCGCATAGATCCTCCAACTCCTGAGGGTCATGAATATTACTTCAAAATCACAGATCATTTCTTGTCCTATAAATTTGTCTATCTTCTCAAGAAAAAATCGGAGGCCTCTGTTTTCTTTAAAAAATTTCATGCAATTGCTACCACTCAACATGCACAACCAATTAAGGACATCACCACCGATGGAGGGGGCGAGTTTAACTCCAACGAGTTTAAGGAGTTTCTAGCCTCCAAGGGAATAGCATCTCATATCACGGCGCCCTACACGCCTCAGCAAAATCCGGTCGCTGAGAGGGGAAATTGCACGACCACTGAGAAAGCTAGAGCCATGCTTAATCAGGCTAGTCTCCAGTTAAAGTTCTGGGGTCATGCTGTGGAGACAGCCGTGTTCTTAGAGAACATCACTCCCACCAAGAAAAATGATTGGAAGACGGCCTATCAGCTTGGGTTTGGGAGTAAATTTGACAATTCTTGTCTTCGGCCGTTTGGATGCCGGGCATACATCAACATTCCGAAGTCAAAATGCTTGGCTAAATTTGGAAAGACGGAAAAGAAGGGGATACTGATAGGTTTTCAGCTAGGGATGCATAACGGGCGCATCCTGAGAGAGGACGAACAGGTGGAGTTGAGTCACGACGTTACTTTTGACAAGACTCAATATCCAGGAATCTCCACGTTCAATCCCGCTGGACTTTTACAACCCCCGCTGGAAGAAGTGTTTGAAGAGGAAGACAACGTTCAAGCTCCAAATGCCCAGGTTGAAGTTGAGGACTCTGGCAGCTCAGACGGGTCTGATGAATGCCTAGAACAGGAACTCAGATACCACAACACCCCATTGGGTTCTCCGGAAAGAGTAGATCAAGGTCCGTCGCGCCTGGCGCGTCCAGGATACGATGTAGTTCTGCAGCCCATCAACCAGAAAGCCCCTAAGGACATCTCCTCGGCAATCGACGAAGGCAACATCATTCCCTCGAAAAGGCAAGCCCATATAGCAATAGTGGATGAAGACTTTGACTTTCATGTCCAGTGCTTTCATGCAGGAGTCCAGTTCTTTGATCAGACTTCTGAAGCGCCTAAAACATACACCAAGGCAATGAAAGATCCACAGGCGGCCAGCTGGAAAGAAGCAATCGACTCAGAACTATTGGCCATGGAGAGACTCGGAGTTTGGGAGATCGTTGACATCCCAAATGATGCGGATCTCCTCAATACAGTCTGGATATTCCGTAAGAAGTACGACGAGAATGGAAATCTATCCAAGTTCAAAGCCAGGCTATGCGCTGCGGGTAACTTTCAGGTAGAAGGTATTGATTACACTGAAACCTATGCTCCTACCGGCAGGCCAACGGTGTTGCGGGCCCTCTTGTCTAAAGGTGTATGCGAGGGGCTTCAGATTCATCAGATGGACATCAAGAATGCATTCTTAAACGGCCAACTGGACAAAGCGATATACTTACGCGCGCCGGCTGGGCTGTCCCTGCCGAAGGGCAAATGTCTCCACCTCCTCAAGTCAATTTACGGACTAAAGCAAGCTCCGAGAGTATGGTATCATGAACTGTCCGAGTTCTTCAAATCTATCTCGTTCTCGACTTCTCCGGCCAATCCTTGCTTGTTCGTGTCCGACAATCCAAACTGGGAATGCTGGGTGCATTTCTATGTTGATGACATGGTGATAGTGAGCAAGGACGTCGCTCGGTTCAAAGAACTCATTAACGACTGATACCTTATGGAAGATCTGGGTCCTCTGAAACATCTTCTTGGAATGAAAATTGAGCATACCGGATTGTCTCTTCGTTTGTTGCAAGATGTCAGCTTGCTACTATGTCAGAGACAACCTGACAAAAGTAACATAAAAAGAGACATTATTACCACAGTATTAAGACCCATTAATATGACTAATAATGTATAAAAAACTTAGTTTACTTATTTTTATTCTATAAACTTAGCAAGTCCTAGCACCATAAAAATAAGTAATAAATTAAAATAAAAAACTACTTTTTACAAAAAAACTGAATAACTTCTAAACCTTGAGGATAACTTAGAATATTATATCATATTCTGAATCCTCATGTAAATTAATGTAGGGTCCCTCACTGGAAGTACCCCTGAATTCCTACTCCTTCACCTTGAACCAATTACCCGTAAGAATTGGCCACACTTATGTGTCACAGATGACATTACACACGTATGTACTTGTTATATATACATACCATATGTGAAATGACCAATTATGGACTTATAATTGAGGTGTTGTGTATAGTTTAGAAGTTAGGCCCAATTGGGGTTTAATCCTCCAACCCCGCGCGTGGATTATATAATCCAATTGGAAATTGGCCAAATGCGTGGAAATAGCTAATCCCCTAGTTACCACACGTGTACAGGTGTAACTAGGGTACTAGTAGATTCTACGTGGTTTATTTACAAGGTTTCATTAATAAAAACCTTGAATACATAAGAGTAACATAGCCAGCGTGGCCTTTGATGATTGGCCATAGCCATTTGTGGCCCATTTGCGTCATTTGTGGCCCATTTCAGATACAAATACACGTCAGTGTTGCTATGTACCTTAGTTACAATGACCAAATAGGTTACTAAGGTCATTATGAACACTTGTGACGCTGAAATAATGATCAGCAGTGCCATTGGGATGAGCCTTGTTAGTGCCAATCTCCCAAATTGGCCACATTGCGCTGAAAACCAGTTACTACACGCACACAGGCAGAAAGGTCCTCCACTATGAGTGAAATTAGTATATATAGAGCCCTCTTTCCACGCCAAAAGTTGTTCACCATCATCAATTATTATTACAGTCAATCAGTTACGCCGTGTCCTGTCCTTATTTCAGTTACTCTGCCCTGTTTTGCCTGTTTTATCCGTGGTGTTCTCTTTAAATCAACCATCCTACGTGTCCAGCTCCTGCGCAGAAACCCTTCAGTCTACCCAGCAGCTCTACTTCACCCCCCTACGTGGCCTTTTGGCTTAAAAGAAGCAATAGTGAGTACTTCTTTTATCCTTCTGTCCCCATTCTGGTTCCTTAATTGGAAAGCACTTTGGTACCACCTTCTGTTACGCAGAAACCCATTGTTTGCTTAATCAGATACCACCCTGCTTAGCAGATCTCTGATTTAGAGGGCACCTACAAACACCCCTGCGCCAGCAGGCCCCTCTATAAAAAAGAATTATATTCTTTTTATTTCTTTCTTTACTACTTTTCTACGTGAAAATACCCCACTCTACCCATCATTTGCACTCTTATCACCTTGTGTAGCTAAAAGGTATTAGCCCTTGGCATCACAGAGGCTGACAATTGGGGGTCTGGCCGGGAAATTACCAATATTCACTCGTGGTAATTGACTCCTGGTACTTATTCTTTCTACTTTTGCTTTTCACTCACGCAAAAAATTACCAAACCAACTAAAAATCATTTATAAAATAAATCCACTAAAAAATATCCTTCTACTTTATTTTTTACGCATCCTTTTAGTGAACCAATACACTAAAACTCTCATTTCCACGCCTGAATTTGTTCATCCACCTTTTGACCAAATTGCCCACTTTGAATTAATCAAACATTATCTTAAAGTCCTCAGATTGCGCAAAGAAGAGGAAATAGCTAACTATCAACCTTCTGATTGGGAAAAACTTACGCCTACAGAACAGTTCCAACTTGCTCTTTTTCACTCTCACCAACGTGCTCAACAGGACACAGAACTTCTCATCAAACTCAACTCCATCAACAGGAGGAATCAAGAAAACAAGAGGCGTGCAGATTTTCAAAGAACTCTAGAATATAAACAAAACTTTTACAATAGTCAGTTTTATTCTTCTTTATCTCTAAATAAAACTATTAAAATTACCAAAAATACTTATTTTTTACGCCTGAATTTTATCTAGTGTCTTCCACTACTTCTCCAAGCACTTCCCACACTTCTACTTCATCTACCACGGCTCCAGCTACCTCTGTGGCCAATTCTATTACCCCACTTACGGCTCCACCAACCAGTAAGTTTATTATTTACCTTAATTAAATTTTTGTGGCCCTTTTCACTAATATGTCCCGTGAAAATAGTCCTGTCAGGAAGTCTACCAGGGCTCACAAGCCTGATCTCCACGGCCCCTTACCCCCGCCCACTAGACAACCTAGGAGCAGAGAAGTTGCCACGGAACTTGGCCTTCAAGAAGACCACCCCCAGTCTCCCCAATCCTCAAGCCATGGACGTGGACGTGGAACCAACCCCTTCCACCTCCTTGGCCAGTATCCAGAAACCCCAGACGGAGGAAGAGGACTTGGAAATTCAGGTGGTGAGCACGTCCAAGGAGGACAAGATAGCCAAATTGGTCAAAATACACGTGGCCAACCATCAGAAATTCGTGGAAGCCCAGAAATCCAAGGCCACCCAGGAGATGATGCTGAATCTTTTAGGACTAGCCCAGAAGAGTCAGAAAGAGCTACAGAAACTTATCTCCAAAAAAGAAGTGGAGGAGTACACGAAGGGATGGAACCCTTGGGAGGAAAAGAGAGTATTGTTTCCCCACACAGCCAACAAGAACAAGGGAAAGAATATGAGCAGTCTTTCTATGAACAACCGTCATTACAACAATCCTCAGAAGTGGAAGAAATTGGCCAACATCAGCAGCGCCATAACCAACTTTTACAACAGCTTAGATTAGGTTTTTCTGTCCTAGATAATTCTCTTACAATTGCGCATAATAATATTCTTTTGTTAGATAAAAATGCTAAAACACGCCACAAAACTGTTTTAGAATTTTTAAATAAGGCTCCTCCTCCGCCTGAATCTTTAGAAAATTATATGTCTAGCTCTTCTCTCATTTTAAATCAATTGTCTAAATTTCTTAACTCACCTAAGTCTGTCTTTACGCATAATGAACCTGATTTTCACGTTAAAACTTCTGAGCCAAAGATCCCTAATGTTCCCAAAAAATTAGAAGAACTTGAAGATGAACATTCCAAGTATTCTAATGATGATTTGGCGGATAAAATTAACAGATTAGAAGACATGTTTCATGCTAATACTGAACATATAATTAACAGAATTAATAAAAATGTCATTAACACTTTGCACGCCCAAAATGTGAAATTAGAACTTGAACAAATGGATTTAAAAAGAATGATGGTTGAATTACAAGCTCAAGTAGCTTTAATATCTGACCAAAATAACAAAAATGTTAATGGAACTCTGTTATTGAAGCATCTGTTAGACGTGAAATTTGAATTAGCAGACTTAATTAAAGAAATTCCTACCAGAACTATTCCTGCTAATAACTCCACGCCCAAATATAACAACCCTTATATGGAGACCATACCTGAAAATAATGGAGGAAATAATAACAACTATCCTCATAATAATCAACAACAAAACAATAATAGTCAAACCAACTATACCAAATATAATAGCAGTCCACCCATGCCTAATAACAATTACCCTCCTAATAATTCACCTAATTATAATAACCTTAATAATGGGAGTCAATGGAGTCATGCTCCTTCACGCAACAATGTAAACAACAATGGTAATAACAACTTCATAGATCCCTCTCTTCTGAATAAATTGTTACCACCAATTAAAGAATGGACTAAATTTTCTGGAGAAGGAGATTATGACCATATTAACTTCATTAAATATATTGATCATATTTTAACAGTCTACAGAGCTCCTGATGAAGCTATCCTTACAAGATTGCCCAGATTATTTGAAGGAGTAGCTTTTGACTGGTTTATTAGTAAACAAGCTACCATGGGACAACAATCCTGGCCAGCTTGGAAAGAACTGATCAAACAACAATTTGGCACTAGACTCTGGGAAAAGAAAATGCGCAGAGCTTTTGAGAATGACTATTTTGACCCAGTCAAACATAATCCTCATCAATGGTGCCTGAACCAGAAAAAGAGAATTGAATGCATTTATACTAAATTAGATCAGGAACAAATAAATGATTTGATACTTAATCAAACTAAAGGCAGCCTAGAACATAATGTCAGATGTAGAATCAATGACATGGATTGTGACTTATCCACTCTTATAGGTGTTATGGAAGAAGTGGTAGAAATGACTGGGATCAATAAGAAGCACAACCCCTCTGATAAAAAGGATTACACTCCTAGAACAGATCCTCCCAAAAAGTTAGAATCTAAGCCAACTGAACCCATTAGAAAAGAAAAGACTCCTACGTGTTGGAATTGTGGAGAAACTGGCCACAGAAGCACTGAATGTACCAAACCTAGGAGGAAAATCAATAATGTGTATGCAAGCCCTGATTCAGATTCTGAAAGTACCTTTGATATCATACACCAAGAACCCTCTAGTACACATTATGGTCAAAATGATGATGACTCTGAATCTGATAACCATGCTGTTGTAGTAATAAATGCTGATATTGGCAATGACTTCAGCATTAATACTATTCATGGTGAATCTAACTTACCCCAGAAATGGGAAGATAATATGGATATTGGCCATATATCTGATGCCAAGCTATTAACTAACAAACCTGAAGAAGGAAGGTGTTACACCCTAGGTAAAACCAGTTATACTAAGGTTATTTTCAAAGACTCAGCTGTTAAGACTCTATTAGATATAGGGGCCTTTTGTTCTTGTACAAGTGCCACATTTTTGCAACAAATATACCCTGATTGGCGCAAAAATTTATTACCTGTTCCAAAGGCTACATTTAGCAGTTGTAACTCTACCATGAAACCTATTGGTGTCATCAATTTACCCTTAATATTCCCCCACACTAAGGGATCCCTCAGATTAAGTGTAGAATTTGTAATACTTTCTGATGCCATTTGTGACTACCTTATACTAGGTAATGATACCTTCTGCATGTATGGAATTGACATTTTCCAGTCCAAAGATAGATATTTTACCATTGGAGGAGATTGGAAAAGGAAATACCAAATTTGCAACATCCATTCTGAGATTATTGCACCCATTTCTCAAGAACCTGACCCCAAGGAATTAGAAGATTTTAATCAAGAATATATGTCCCAAGCTGCTATAAGTGACATACTAACCAATGCTCAAGTAGTAGATATTCTTAAAGTATGCCATAAGAATAAAGAAGCCTTCTGTACCACTGAAGAGCCTATTGGCAATGTTACAGGACATGATATTAAATTAGAATTAACTTGTGAACCTCCTTACCCACCTGCTCTAAGAAAAGCAGCCTACCCTTCTAGCCCTAAATCTAGGATAGCCTTAGAAACACACATTAAAGAGCTTATAGATTTACGTGTACTTAGAAAAGTGGGCCATAATGAACAAGTAGAAATAACTACCCCAGTTATTATTGCCTGGCATAATGATAAGTCTAGGATGGTTGGAGATTTTAGAGCTCTAAATAACTACACTAAAGCTGATAATTATCCCATTCCAAGAATTGACCACTCTCTTCATAACTTATCAAAAGCTAAGTACATAACCTGCATGGATGTTCTCAAAGGGTTTCACCAGATACCTATAGAACTTAATAGCCGCCAATTTATGAGAATTATCTGCCATCTTGGTGTTTTTGAATACCTCAGAATGCCCTTTGGAATTAAAAATGCACCTTCTCATTTCCAAAGAATGATGGACTCTATTTTTGGATCTTTTATCCGCCAGTGCTGGATGATGATATATATTGATGATATAATTATTTATTCAGATGACTGGGAAACACATATAGAAAAGATACAAATAGTATTAGAAACTTCTATTAAAGCTGGTCTAAAAATGTCTATTAAAAAGTGCAACTTTGGATATGGTGAACTTAAAGCTTTAGGACATATTGTTTCTGGACTATCCCTAGCCATTGACCAAAACAAAGTAGCAGCTGTAATGCTCAAACCTATGCCTCAGAATATCACTGAAATGCAATCTTTTCTTGGATTTTGTGGATATTATAGGAAACATATTGAGAAATTTGCTATTTTAGCCAAGTCATTATATGAGCTATTTAGTAAAGAAACCATTTATGAAATGACTCACCCTAGAGTACTGGATTATGAACAGTTGAAGCTAGCCCTTACTACTGCTCCTGTGCTAGCTCAACCAGATTATAACTTACCATTTATTCTGTACATAGATGCTTGTTTAGATGGCTTAGGTGCTGCCTTACATCAAGAATTCCTTATTGAAGATAAATTGGTGGAAAAACCAGTTCTGTTTATTTCAAGACAAATTAAACCAACAGAGAAAAGGTATGGAGCCAGTCAGATGGAATGTCTAGCTCTTGTATGGTCCTTAGAAAAGTTACATTATTATCTTGAAGGTAGTAGAATTGTTGTAGTCACTGATTGCACAGCAGTTAAAACCCTTATGAATATGCAGACTCCCAATAGGCATATGTTAAGATGGCAAATTGCTATTCAACAATACAGAGGACATATGACTATTGTTCATAAAGCTGGCAAAAAGCATAGTAATTCTGATGGCTTGAGCAGATGGGCTTTACCAAATACTCCAGATAACCCTGCCTGGGATCCTGAAGATGAAGATATATTCCCAATTTTAGGAATACATGTCTGTGATTTGGATGAAGCCTACTACAGCCTTATAAAAGATAGTTACCAGTCTGATCCTGAATTTGTCAAACTACTAGATATACTTAGCAATGAAAATAGTTCCCACGAATTAATTGCTAGTCTACCTCCCTGGTTATCCAAACCTTACTCTTCTGGTAAGTTCTCTCTATTAGATGGAATATTGTACTTTAAAGAAAGGCATTCCAGTGTAATAGTCTTATGTGATCAACTTCAGATTGAAGCCCTTATGAAAGAATGCCATGATAATGTTGGTGCTGGACATTTTTCTGAAGAAAGAACTATTGAAAGAGTCAGAACTACAGCTTGGTGGAATAATTGGACTAATGAAGTAGCTACTTATATTAAATCCTGTGAAACTTGCCAGAAATCAAATAAGCAAACAGGTAAGAGATATGGGCTACTTCAAACCATCCAAGAACCCACCAAAAGATGGGAAATCATAAACATGGATTTTGTTACAGGTTTACCTCCTGGAGGGTCTTATTCCTTCAACTCTGTACTAGTGGTTGTAGACAGATATTCAAAAAGGGCCAGATTTATTCCTAACCATAAAGATGATACAGCTATGGAAGTGGCTTTACTATTTTGGAATAGGATTATGGCTGACGTAGGAATACCCAAAATAATCATTAGTGATAGAGACCCCAAATTTACTTCTGAATTTTGGAGAAATTTACATGACATGTTAGGCACTAAATTAGCTTTCTCTACTGCTTACCATCCCCAAACTGACGGATTGGCTGAAAGAATGATCCAAACTCTAGAAGATATGCTCAGAAGATTTTGTTCCTTTGGCTTAGAATTCAAAAATAGTGATGGTTATACTCATGATTGGGTTAGCTTACTCCCTGCATTAGAAATAGCTTATAACAGCAGTAAACATTCTTCATCCAAAGAAATCCCTTATATTTTGGAAAGAGGATGGATACCCAGAATGCCTAAAGATCATATTAATAACAAATTACCTCATGTACATCCCACTTCCCTAGACTTTAAAAGGATGCTTGACATTACACATGAACATGCTAAGAAATGTGTTCAAGATGCAGCTGAATATAATAAGTTAAGATGGGACAAAAGTCATAAAGAACCATCCTTCCAAATTGGGGACAAAGTCCTATTGTCCACTGTAAATTTTAATAATTTGGGAGGTAACAGGAAACTTAAACCTTCCTTTGTTGGCCCTTTTACCATTAAGCAATTACATGGAAAAAATGCTGTGGAAGTTATTTTAACAGATGAATTTTCCAGAAAACACCCTGTTTTTCCAGTTAGCTTAATCAAAACTTACACTAGTAGAAGCACAGATACCCCTGTAGTAACACATGTACCTGTACCTATAATTGAACCTTTAGACACCTCTAACTTCAAAGTACATAAAATATTGAAGGATAAAAAGGAAAGGATCAATGGGAAAGATACTAGACTATACTTAGTAAGATATAAAGGTCAATCAGCAGACAAAGATGAATGGATTCCTGAAGATAATATACCAGATGGTCCCATACATCTACGTAATTATAGAGCCTCCAAAAGAAATTGAGAATTTTTTTTTCACTACAGCCATTAGGATGAATTTTGTTTTCTAAAGTCTCATTTTAAAGGGAGGGAATGTCAGCTTGCTACTATGTCAGAGACAACCTGACAAAAGTAACATAAAAAGAGACATTATTACCACAGTATTAAGACCCATTAATATGACTAATAATGTATAAAAAACTTAGTTTACTTATTTTTATTCTATAAACTTAGCAAGTCCTAGCACCATAAAAATAAGTAATAAATTAAAATAAAAAACTACTTTTTACAAAAAAACTGAATAACTTCTAAACCTTGAGGATAACTTAGAATATTATATCATATTCTGAATCCTCATGTAAATTAATGTAGGGTCCCTCACTGGAAGTACCCCTGAATTCCTACTCCTTCACCTTGAACCAATTACCCGTAAGAATTGGCCACACTTATGTGTCACAGATGACATTACACACGTATGTACTTGTTATATATACATACCATATGTGAAATGACCAATTATGGACTTATAATTGAGGTGTTGTGTATAGTTTAGAAGTTAGGCCCAATTGGGGTTTAATCCTCCAACCCCGCGCGTGGATTATATAATCCAATTGGAAATTGGCCAAATGCGTGGAAATAGCTAATCCCCTAGTTACCACACGTGTACAGGTGTAACTAGGGTACTAGTAGATTCTACGTGGTTTATTTACAAGGTTTCATTAATAAAAACCTTGAATACATAAGAGTAACATAGCCAGCGTGGCCTTTGATGATTGGCCATAGCCATTTGTGGCCCATTTGCGTCATTTGTGGCCCATTTCAGATACAAATACACGTCAGTGTTGCTATGTACCTTAGTTACAATGACCAAATAGGTTACTAAGGTCATTATGAACACTTGTGACGCTGAAATAATGATCAGCAGTGCCATTGGGATGAGCCTTGTTAGTGCCAATCTCCCAAATTGGCCACATTGCGCTGAAAACCAGTTACTACACGCACACAGGCAGAAAGGTCCTCCACTATGAGTGAAATTAGTATATATAGAGCCCTCTTTCCACGCCAAAAGTTGTTCACCATCATCAATTATTATTACAGTCAATCAGTTACGCCGTGTCCTGTCCTTATTTCAGTTACTCTGCCCTGTTTTGCCTGTTTTATCCGTGGTGTTCTCTTTAAATCAACCATCCTACGTGTCCAGCTCCTGCGCAGAAACCCTTCAGTCTACCCAGCAGCTCTACTTCACCCCCCTACGTGGCTTTTTGGCTTAAAAGAAGCAATAGTGAGTACTTCTTTTATCCTTCTGTCCCCATTCTGGTTCCTTAATTGGAAAGCACTTTGGTACCACCTTCTGTTACGCAGAAACCCATTGTTTGCTTAATCAGATACCACCCTGCTTAGCAGATCTCTGATTTAGAGGGCACCTACAAACACCCCTGCGCCAGCAGGCCCCTCTATAAAAAAGAATTATATTCTTTTTATTTCTTTCTTTACTACTTTTCTACGTGAAAATACCCCACTCTACCCATCATTTGCACTCTTATCACCTTGTGTAGCTAAAAGGTATTAGCCCTTGGCATCACAGAGGCTGACACAAGACGTATACATCCAGAAAATATTATCCAACTACGGTATGCAGCAAGCACGTACGGTGAATACGCCGATGGTGCCTAACACCAGGCTGGTGGAAGCCACATCTCAGGAACGAGAAGAATTTCTCAAGATGGGCATTAACTATCGTCGCGCGGTGGGGCTACTCAATTACTTAGCAGTGTCCACAAGGCCGGACATAGCTTTCACCATGTTGCAACTATCGCAATATCTAGAGCATCCTGGTACCAATCACTGGGCCGCTTGCGTCCACCTGCTGAGGTACATCTGTCACACCCCAACTACTGGTCTAAATCTTGGGTCCTTGATATCACCAGTGCACATATATACAGATGCCAATCATGCCAACGACAAAGAGAACTCATATTCTTACTACGGCTACCTGGTACTGCTAGGCGACGGCTTGATATCCTGGAAGTCCAAGAAATACCGTTCTGTATCATCTTCTACGGCGGAAGCCAAATATGTTGGGTTGTATGAAGGTGGACGTGAAGCCGTCTGGATTTGACTTTTGCTTCAATCTCTCAATATTCCTCATCAAGGCCCGATCACAGTCAAATGAGATAACCAAGCTGCAATTTGACTCTCAAAGAATACCGTATTTGCCGACAGAACCAAACACTTTAGGATTCATCTGCATTGGATACGGGAAAGAGTGGCTGAAGGAGAGGTTTCACCGGAATACGTCTCAACACACTCCAACCTTGCGGACTTTCTGACCAAATCTCTGAGTAGGGTCAAGCATGTCAACTGCGTAGAAGGCATAAACCTCACGGGTTGAAAAAGTGGGGGGGTGTTGAACATACAGTTTGGGGGTACTTTTTCACCCCGTTGGGTGCGCGCGGCACAGAGCCACAAGTAGTGAGATGAACAAGATTCAAACCCTAACCTAGTATGTTGGATGTATATAGTTCTCATGACGATCTACTTGTATCTCTTTCTTGATCCGATTTGTTTGTTTGAATTCCTCTGTCTCACTCTCATTGGTTCCACCTCGCTCGTGTCGCATTCAGGTTTGCTTGCACTGCTCTCTCTCAAGTGTTGGTTAACACTAGGTCGTGTATTAACCCGCCTGGTTTTAAAACCAAAAGGTTTGCTTGCGCTGCTCTCTCTCAAGTGTTGGTTAACACTAGGTCGTGTATTAACCTGCCTGGTTTTAAAACCAAAAGTTCTGAGTTCATTACAACCAAAGTAGATTACATGAAGATAGCCAAAGAGTCATACTACAGCAAAGTTTGGAAGCTCTTCATGCTAGAATCCTGCTGGTCAATTCTCCGAAATCACAAAAAGTGGAGCGAAACTAAACCAGCTAACTTTGGATCAACAGAACCTGACAATTGGGCTGGTGTTCATCCAAGTTCAGGAGCAATTGAAGCATTGGATTCTCAGGATACCCCCCAGACTGAAGTGTGACCAATGGGAATAAAGAACGCCAAGAAAAATGCCGCTTTGGAGGATCTCACTAAGAAGAAAATCAAAATGCTTGAGTTAAGTGCACGGGAGGGAGTAAAGCAAGGCAAAGAAATGTTGATTGCAAACAAGATCCAAGAGGGTACCAACTCAATTCATAAGAGACAAGCCAATAACGAAGCCGACAAAAATCAAATGGAACGCAAGCGGATGGAGATAGAAATCATGGAGAAAGATGTCTCCAATATGGACGACTTGGCGGAAGAATACTTCCAAATGAAGAAAAGAAGGATCCTCCGCAATTTTCAAGCTCAAGAAGAAAAGGAATCAAAGGAGAAGAAGAAATAAAAGTCTTACTCATTGAGCGAGCCCAATCTTTATCATCAATCCAATTACCAATCGAGCGAACAAGATCCTGAAGACCAAGAACTTCCAGATCTAGACCTCAACAATATCGCCCCACACTCTGAATTGCAAGCAAGTGCTTTGCGTTCAGAATCCCAAGCCAGTGCCTTGCGCTCCAAAGACAAAGAGATTGTGGTGCAGGGAAGTGTTGATCCAAGCCTATTATAGTCTCTTGTATTTCATTCCCTCTACCCTGTCTGAATTTTTTTTAATCTTTATCTTGATAAAATGTGTTTGATTGGTTTCATCAAACAAAATCTTCATTTTCCTTCCATTCTTCTTCTTCCTTCCCCCAATTGTGTTGGTTTTTTCCAAACCAGCTTGTCTTGTCAAAAAATCTATATGTTTCTCCCTCAACAAAAGAATTGATTGGTCTATTTTCCCCATCCTGCACACGCCCAAGGCTGCCTCCCCAACCGTTGTCAACTCGCTGTCTTCCTCTGTTGTCTTGGCGTCCTCCTCATTTTAAAGACATTTTTTGGCAGAAAATAAAATGTGATTTTCTCTCAAAATGGATTCAAGATGAAACAAAGAGAACTCAAAACAATTGGACAAGAGCTCCAAGATATAAAAAAATTGTAAAGGAACACCAAGCAGGGAAAATAGTAATCAGTAAGTAGAACAAGCAAGGAATAAAAATAGCAAATAGACAAGTTAAAAAAGTAGAAATCATTTGCTTCGCTAATTAGAGTCACTGTTGTATTCATTGTCACCCTGATTCCCTTGTTCACTTGCGCGGCGTTGCCAATGGAGCTTAATAAGATCTTCAGTGAGGTATGCGTGCTGGAGCTCGGAGTTCATGTCCATCTTCCAAATATGAATTTCTGTCTGACTGAGCCATTGTTGATTAGGATTAGCTGGAGTGACTACGGTATCAAATGGAAGAGTGCTTGGGAGTGGTTGGTCTTCCTTCTTTTCATCAATCAACATGTTGTGTATTATCACACAACAGTATATTGTTTCTTCCATTTGTTCCTCACTCCAACTGCAACCAGGGCGCTCAATGATCTGGAAACGGCCCTTAAGGTGTCCAAAAGCACATTTGATGTCCTTGCGTGCGCCCTCCTGTGCCTTAGTGAATGTCCTTGAAGCTTGGTCTGAAGAGGCTGATTTTCCTTTAATCATTGTGGCGTAGTTGTTGTAAATACCGTCCACGAGATAGTAGCCGTAGTTGTAGTGGTTTCCGTTTATTTTGAAGCTGATTTGAGGAGCCTTCTTGTGGAGTGTACGCTCAAACAGGTCTGATTTGTCAAGAACGTTCAAATCGTTCAAAGCTCCAGGTGTTCCAAAGAATGCGTGACAAAAACACTGATCCTGGGTGGCTACGGCTTCCATCACAATGGTCGGATATTTTTCCTTCCCTTTATACGCCCCAGCAAGAGACACCGGGCAGTTCTTCCAGGCCCAGTGGGTGCAATCCAGGCTGCCAATACATCCAGGGAAGCCAAAATTGGCATTGTCTAACAGGATTTTCTTCAATTTGTCCTTGTTTGGTGGGCGTAAGTAGTTGGATCCATACATCTGATTGATGGCTCTGACAAACCAATACAACATCTTTCAAGAGGTTGTTTCCGCTAGGCGAGTGTATTTTTCCGTTGCATCATGTGCAATTCCGTACGCCAACAGCCTCAAAAAAGAGGTGATTTTCTGTTCAGGACTGAGGCCAAGAAGCCCCGTGCAATCCTAAAACAAAGATCAGTTAGACAAATAGAAAGAAATCAAGAAGAAATGATGGAACTTCTCACCTTCTTTTGTAAGAAGTAACGGTCGTGCTCCACAATATCCCTGAGTATCCTATCAAAAAGGGTCCTAGTGATTTGAAATTGGCGTTGAAAATCTTCAGAGCTGTACACTGGATTGTCGGCAAAGTAATTGGCGTGGAGCTTCTTTTTGCCTTCCAGTCGCTGACAATCTTTTGCTGGACCACGGGTTCTAGCTTGAATACCTGTCTCATCTTTGCTATCAAGATGCTGGAGCATTTCTTCAAGTGGATCTGGTTCGTCCAGTATCCACTGCAGGCATGGATTTGTTGGGGGTGGAGATGATGGTGGCAAAGCCATTTGGGGTGGATTTAAACTGATATTTTGTGGGTTTGCCAATGCGGAAAGATGCTGGGTTTGATGGGCTGGGAGGGTCAGCTAACCCGGCCAAACCTGACCAATGTGTTCATGCGCGTCAGGTTAGCTGACCCCGGCTTGGCCCGTGGTCAAGTTAACCTTAACTTTTGATGGACCAATGCGGATGGCCTCAGGAATGGCAATTTTACAGGGCTTCTCTTGCAAAGGTAGCCTTGTAAATGAAATCCTTGCAAAAAATGCATGTTCTTTTTCCCCATGCAGTCCTGGAACAGAAATTTACACTTCTGTATTTGCACACCATGTCACACTACCCCGCAATATTCTGTTCCAGCTGGCATGTAACTAAAAATACAGGGCTCTGGCATTACAAGTCAATGCAATGCATTCAAAGATACATGTAAAATTATTTTGCTTGGCTTGTGGTTCTGAATTTTCCATAGCTCAGTTGCAGAATTTGCCCAACATACAAAGCTACATGCTTACACAATATTTCTTGGTAACCCCCACCAGCAGCCTCTAAGGGATCAAGGATGTAAAGGTCATGGAGGTGTCACCACCTTGATGACCCAAGGTCATTGGTGTGTCAACACCTCCATGACCGGTCATTGAGCCAGTCATCAAGGCGTCAAGACCTCCATGACTGGAGATGACTGGTCATTGAGGTGTTGACACCCCCGCGGCTGGTCAGAGGTGTCAATTACACTTGGATGACCGATCATTGGAGTGTTGAACATGACCGGTCAGGGTCATTGAGTTGTTGCACCTTGATGACCGGTCAGGGTCATTGAGATGTTGACACCTCAATGACCGGTCATTGAGGTGTCAAGACCTCCAAGACCGTTCATGGTCATCAAGGTTTTGGCACCTCCATGACCGGTCACGGTCATCAAGGTGTTGACACCTCAATGACCGGTCATGGAGGCATCAACACCCCAATGACCGGTCATCAAGGTGTCAACCAACACCTTGATGACCGGTCATTGAGGTGTCAAGACCTTGGCCATGACCGGTCATGGTCATCGAGGTGTTGACACCTCCATGACCGGTCACGGTCATCGAGGTGTTGACACCTCCATGACCAGTCATTGAAGTGTCTCCATGACCGGTCATGGAGGTGTCAACACCTAACTTAACTAAGTCCCCTCTGGGACGGGCCCCGCAGGGCCCCTCGGGAGAGGGGACTTATGACTTAAATCGCAATTGCGGCGTGAGCAGGAAGGCAAATTCCACTCATAATGGTGTTTTTATTCTTGCACTCTTCATTCTTCTTACATCATTACTTGTAAAATTGTGTTTTTTACACGGTTGTGTAGCCCTTCATCTAGGCTACCTCCTCATATCCTCCATTGTTTTTTCAGCCTCTTGGTTCATGACAGAATGGGGCATAAGAGGCCAAAAATTAACCTTGAACAAAAATATTTCTTAAATACATGATCCTGGGCGTGTCAGACATGACACAACCTGCGGGATGGATTGGATCAGAAAACATCCCAATTCAGAACATCCCAATTTGTAGGTAACTGTTGATACTGTTACATGCTCACTTGCACAGGAAAAAGTGTTTGCTCAAAGATCTCGCAGAGGTCCAAAGGGGTTGGACGGATCAGGACAGTATGGTTTTGTCCGAGTTGGGAATTGCGGCAGGGTGCAATCCAGGCCCAAACTCAACCATCTTTGAAATGGATTTTAAAGAGAATGGCCTGATGAATCTGGGTCCAATTTTGATGGAGGGATCCAAGCATCTGTGGCTACACATGGCTGGAATTTGGAGAAAAAAATTCAAAGGGGTGAGGAGATATAAGCGGATTTTGGTCACTGCCACCAAAACCCAAAGACCGCTCAAGCCAAATTATTGACATAAGTTGCAAGTCCTCCCTTTGGGAGGCACTCCGCGGGGTTCCCTGCACCTGCCACCAGGGTGGACTTGTGTTAAGTTAGTGTCAACACCTTGATGAACAGTCATTGAAGTGTTCATGACACCTCCATGACCAGTCATTGAGGTGTCAACGCCTTGATGACCAGTAATCAAGGTGGTGACACCTCAATGACCGGTCATGGAGGTGTCATGAACATTTCAATGACTGTTCATCAAGGTGTTGACAAGGTGTTGACACCTCCATGACCGGTCATGGTCATCGAGGTGTTGACACCTCCATGACATGACCGGTCATTGAGGTGTTGACACCTCCATGACATGACCGGTCATTGAGGTGTTGACACCTCCATGACATGACCGGTCATTGAGGTGTTGACACCTCCATGACATGACCGGTCATTGAGGTGTTGACACCTCCATGACCGGTCATTGAGGTGTTGACACCTCCATGACTGGTCATGGAGGTGTGTACACCTTGATGACTGGTCATGGAGGTGTGTACACCTTGATGACTGCACTGCCGGCATTAACCGGTCAAACACGGCAGTTCGAGCGGTGCTTGAACAGCCGTGTTCGACCGGTGGTCGGACGGGCACTGTCCGACCAAAGCAAGAGCCAACTGGTCGGACAGATTTGTCCGACCAGTCCCGGCTGGTCCTGTGCGAGCGGTCCCAGGAACTGATCGGACAGGCCTGTCCAACCCGGCGGCAGGTGCTTTGGTCGGACAGTGCCTGTCCGACCACCGGTCGAACACGGCTGTTCGAGCACCGCTCGAACTTCCGTGTTCGACCGGTTAATGCCGGCAGTGCTGGTCATGGAGGTGTGTACACCTTGATGACTGGTCATGGAGGTGTGCAAACCTTGATGACCCATGGAGGTGTGTACACCTCAATGACCAGCCATGGAGGTTCACACACCTCCATGACCAGTCACTGGGGTGGTAAAACTCCAATGACTGGTCATTTGAGGAGTTAGCACCCCAATGACCGGTCATGGAGGTCATCTGCAAGGTTTGTATCATTTGACTCCCCATCAGCGGCTACCAGAGGCTACAGGTGGTGGGTACCAATGCAGCAAAATATTTGGGTGGTTTGATTGATCTCTGTGGGATGAGATTATCCTGGATGAAATTGGGGCATGGCTTGTAATATTCATGATCTCATCCAGATATCTGGAAATTTCAGATGGGGATTTTTTGCAAGGCTATAGCGTGTTGGCTTCAAGCCTTGCTTTTTTGCTTCCCTGTGACCATATGCTAGTTTTACTCGGCTTTTTCTTTGCAAGGCTCATTCAATGCAAAAAATGCTTGGTAAAATTGGAGTGCATAGCTCTGTTGGCTGTTTTTACAGTGGTTTTTTTGCAAGGCTTTCTTTTACAAGGCTAGGGGAGCAAGAAAAGCCCTGTAAAATTCATGATTAGCACTATGTACAATGAATATTACTAGGCATTGCATTTGCAGGGCTTAAGCCTTGCAAAATTCTATACCCCCAAAAAATAGTGTTGCAATTTTTCCGGGGTGATTACCTTGTTGATTGCATTTTTGATTTTGGAGACAAGAGCCGCTCAATTTTTTGGCTCTTGGTTTTGAATGTAGGACTTGATTGAGTGGAAGCTGTACTCAATGGGATTCAAGAAGGGGGAGTAGGGTGGGGGGAACTGAAGTTTGATCGATTTTGAAGCGTCGAGCAAGTTTTTTGTTTTGTCAAATTGTTTGCCTTGATGTATAGGTGTGTTATCCATGATGATAACTGAATCCTGTGGAAGTCGGGCACCAAGGCTTCCAAGGAAGAGGAAGAACTTGTCTGCCCCTACCCCTTTGGCCTTGTTGCCATTGGCGTTGAGAACCTCAAAATAATCAAATCCTTCCATCAATAAGGCAGCAATTAATGTTATCTGCTTTGCCTTTGATACAAGACTGAGGACAGCAGGCTGGCCTGCAATAAAAAAAAGGACTTCAATTCAAAATAGAATAAAAATGAAAAAGAAAAGACACAAAAAGGTACTATACCTGAAGGGGTATATCCAAAAGGACAACCCAAGTGGAGATCAAATCCAGATTCATCAACAAAGACAACCTTTTGTCCCAGATCCAAACAGCAACAATTAACAAAATTTGCGCGTTGTTCAATCAATTCCGGTTTATTCCACGCTGCCAGAATGTTTGTAACCTGCTTCCACAATATGTCCATATTGGGGATGAGGTTACTGACCGCTTGAGTCAAAACTTGATGTCGAATCAATCTTCAATGAAGGCTACCATCTCCAGAAGTGTTGTTCTTGATTTTTGGTCAAGATCAAGCAGCAGTTCTGTCTTCATATTGTTGGTAAATTTACTTGGTTGCGTTTTTTGGACCTTGACGTTGTTGGGATCTTCAGCTTTGATTCTTTTAATTTGACGCCGCAAGACATTGAAGGTTTCCATTGCTTCCAATACCTTCATCCCCTTCATCATAATGTTCTTGCAGATGAGAGAACAAACCTCAGGCTTGAGAACGGTGTTTGGCTTACGCTCCTTATGGGTGAGCCAATCACTTTTGTAGGTTCACTTTTGATCTAGATTCTTCTTAGCCTTGTGGACAGCTTCTTTTTGAGAGGTTTTTTTCTTCAAGTTGCGGAGCTCCTGAAGTAATTTGCGCTTGCAAACCTTGTTGGCTTCAATTTTGAGTTCGGTCAAATCCATCACACCAGAATCGGCTACAGTTGGGTCCATCACAGTAGAATTGGACATGACCTGGGTCGAAATAAAAATAGAGAAAAATTTTGATAAACAAACATCATTGGAGAACATTGAATAAGGTGATATGTTGATGATTTGACTTACTTTAATTTTTGTTTGTGTTGTGTTGTGTCAGTTGACTTGATTGCCCAAGAGGTTTGGGATGAGCCGGCGCAACTTGGCTGTGTGCCAAGATCCGCAGCCCTTACGGCCAACCCAAACAAGCCCCCTGGGCACATGCTCAAGCCCCCTGGGCACAAACCCAAGCCCCAGTGGCGTAGTGTCGAGCGGGACTTTGGCCTGTGCCCAGCGGGGCTTGATACACCATACGAATTACCAAGATGATGATAATTCAACAACATTCCATTAATCATTAATGAATTTTGGCATCTTTAAAAGTACAGATTATATATTTTACAACTGTCCGAATTGTACATTGAATTTATGGTTATGTTTTTTTTTAACAATCTGTTGAACTGATGTTCTCGGATTCATTTTCACAGTGAAACAAGTCGCGTGGAGAGATGCACACAGCTCAAAGCCTAATCTGATTCTGATTTCAATGGATGGATCTAGTTTGACTTGTAGTTACCGCTGTTCTCTCTTCTTCGCATTTGATTTGGTTTCATTTCGAGTCACACTGACATTGCTCTACTCCATCCGTGTCGCCTCTAGGTTTGCATTACGCTCTCTGTGTTGTTATTCACCTGCCGTCATGTCCTAACGACTTCTGGTTGGAAAAAAAAGATTCACATTCCGCTCTCTGTGTTGTTAGTCACCTCTCGTCGTGTCCTAATGGCTTCTGGTTGAAGGTTCTTTGAGTTCATCACATTCTTTATATATATTTATAGTAGATATAGGTACAAGTTCGTACAGATTTACATAGGTTGGAAACAACCAAGTTATATGAAGCCTCAAGCTGCAAGGATGAATATCTGCAAGACATACGATATGAATACATACAATAATTTATAAACAACAGAAAGATTGTTGGAATCAATATTGATCCGCGAAATAGATCTAGCATTATTTACGTTCTTTGGGGTACTGGAAAGAAAATCTGTCAAAAATCCTTCTGGGCCGAAGTTTTTAGACGGGAGAATCTAGCTTGGAATCGGAAGCTGGTTTCTCCGATTTTTTGTCCTTACTGCCGATGAAAAGCCACGCAGGCAAAATGCACAAGATGCATAGACCAGTTACAATCAAGCTCATAATTTGCCATCCGTTCTGGATGCCTGAATGCTGCAAAAGTCTGCATAGTGAATTATCAACAAAACGAAAAGAAAACAATGATCAGTTTCAGGGCTTTTGCAAATACTTGACATCAATTTATGTTCTGGGACTTATTTACCCTCCAACGCATAATGGTCCAATCATTGCACCCGTCGAATAAACCATGTTGAAAATGCCGTACACGTGTGCGAAGCCTGGGAGAGTGAAGCTAGTCAGTCTCGCTCATGACTTTCAGAGAAACATATTAGTAACAAGAAGACTGACCTAATCCCGGTGTGACCTTGACTACTTCTGCCAAATCTATTGAGCCCCATAAGCAAGGTAGTTAGGTTGCTGTGTAATTATTAAGAATGAAACCTTGTAATCAAATGAAACACGTTACTCACCTTGCATGATTGGAGCAGCCATTCCCATGATAAAGAACCCTTGAAAAAGAAGAAGAATTAACCCCCAATGACTTAATCAGTATCCATATAACTCATATAACTTTCAGATGATTATCGATATCTGAATAGAAAGAGGAGTACCTGTGAATGCGATCCAAGCAATCAAAGCAGCAAGACTACCGTTCATGCTGAGCAAGCCGAAGAATGGGGTACCAATGACGAGACTGCACACGATGGGCCACTTGGCGCCGTATTTATCGGCGAAGTTCCCAGCTAACGGGCTGGAGATAAACGACGGTACAACGGCGGCGATGAAGATAAGGCCGGCTCCGCGTGAGCTTAATCCGTATCTCTCCTTTACTAGCATCGTCATTCCGGTATCCAATAGACCGCCAAACGCGAATCCTGAACAATTTTCGTTCGGGGCAAAAGTCAGTTTTGCTAATCTCCTTCTATTGAGCTGAGAGAAATCCATCGAGATCTTTTCATGCTTACCTAGTACAAAGGTGATAAAGCATAGTGTCCAAAATCTGGGGTTGGTCAACAACGAGAGCAGCGCACGGGATGCTGAAGGTGGTTTCGACACATCTGAAGATGCGGTAACCGAGCTTGAGCTAGATTCTTTGTCACTGAGCTCGGCCTCGTTTCCTACAACAACCTGGCGATTTTGAATGCATTTTTTGTCTTGGACCAATGATCGGAGGATGAAATCAATTGCAGCTGGGGTAGGAAAAGGCACCAGTCAGTCATGATGAAATAAAGGCAAATTGAAGGAATGCCCCAGTGGATCGCAAGAATATAAATCAACTTACTGATGACAAGAGCGAAAATGAAGACTGAGTTGTAGCCCAGCTTATCGTAGAGTAAGCCACCAGCCAATGGCCCGCCGACAGTTCCTATTGACCAACCAATCCTGAGGAAAAAATATTTTATGAGCATCTGTCAAAACCCAACGTATTCTCAATAAGCACGTTGACATACATTACGTATCCCATAATGACACCAATGCGGGCTTCTGGCACCACATCACAAATCAGGGCGAGTCCAAGTGTCCAGATGGCAGTACCACTGCAAAGCAAAAGAGTTGATACAGAAATTAGCATCATGATAATATCTTCCTTGCCCACGATACTCATATTTCTAGCAAAAGAAACAAAGTTTGGAGTTATGAATGATAACTTACCTGAAACCTTGTAAAACCCTTGCAATCATGAGGACCGGGAGCGAAGAAGTAAGCCAGAACATGATCAAGCTGATAGCTGTTCATAACAACAAATCAAGAAGGGTTAACCTGGAGTACTTATAACTCGTGTGGGACACAGATGCTGAGTTGCAGCGTGTCCACTTACCCAGAAACGCCAACGATGCCAGGAGCGGCACCTTCCGTGACTTGACAACCTCCCCAAAAATACCAATCGGTACCTAAATTTGTTGCGATATGTGGTTCACTTAAGGTCTGACCAATATGCCCCGAGAATATCAAGTGGAATAATCTTACCGATGAGACAATGAGTCCAAATGCAAATGCGGCAATAACTATTTTTTTTCGATCACCATCACGTTTTTTTACCAAGAAATCATGTTAGCTGACAGTAGTCTCAACGCGGGCTAGGGCAAGACGAGGTAAAGAAACTCGAAGAATTCGGGTGGAGAAGTTGGAAAGATTGGACACAATAAAGGGGCAAGCGGATGAGTCTGTGTGGGGGGTGGTTGAGTGTGCTTACGGTAAGAGGCGATAGCGGGGACGTTAGTGTACCCGACGCTTGCCAGACGGAAGGGAAGAACAGGCACGAGGATTCCGTAGGTGGCCATGTCGACCATGAGTCCAAACGAGACGGAGAAAACGATGTAGGGTAGACCACTGGTCACCTGGTTGAAACGAGCACAGATTCCTGAAATGAAGCTGGTAGACATATTTTATTTGACACTAGATATTACTTCCTTTATATAAAGAAGAAAGCTGAGGAAATGTTGAGACTATGTATGATAATATAATATATTGGACAGAGATTTGCAAGATTATTGGACACAGAAACTTGGTGTGATTGATTATTGAACAGAACAAGCAAAAATAAAGGGACAGGAAAGCTGATGGGTGGATTATGCTGACAGAACGGGAACACACTTGTGATGAGGGCTCATACGACTTGGGAGCGAGCCGTTAAAGACTCTTTCTTCCCTCGGGCGAGTTAGTTGGCCGCAGCCTCAGGAACCGAATCGATGGACGCGGCAATCCAATCTATCCGCGTTGCTCTGCATTTTTTCCGCCTGGGCGTAACCTAGGAGTGGACTAACAAGCGCGTGTTAGGCTGACCAGAATAGACTGTCACTGGAGAGAGGGGAACCACTACGGTTCGGGTGAAGAGCTCTGGCTCGGGTTAACTTCAGCGGAAACAGTCTCAGCAAGCTTGCTCCACCAACAAACCCGCACATGTTAAAGTCGAGCTACCTGTATATGTAGAGATGAAAAGGGGGGAAAGCAGTTGTATATTTATCTGTGTAATGTTTTCTCTCTCAAGCAGACAGCCGGAAGAAGGGGAGAGCGGAAAAAGGCAAGGAAGGAAGATAAATCAACATCAAAATAAATAAATAAGTCATAAATAAACAAATGAGAAAAGAAAAACTTGTTAAACCAAGCCAATGAAAGGAAAGAAAAAAGAAAACACAGAGAGAAAAGGAGAGGCAGGAAGAAAAGGTAAAAAGAAGTAAACAAACAAAAAGTTCTTTCATGCAAAAGAAAAGAAAAAAGGGAATGCACATTTCTTCTTGTAGTTATTACGGAAGTCTCGTAGGAGAGAATGTTGAGAAACCAGTTATGACTCGGCTAAGAAGAAGAAAAAAATCAATCAAAAGAAAACCAAAGGGCACAGGATTGGACATATCGCCAAAAGAAGTTGAAATCATCGTCAAAAACATCATGAGTCAAAGGTGAGCGCAAGCTGGTCGGGGGAGAGGAGCAAGTTTGTCACTGGGCATAAGAGAGAGAGACTGTCCCAACGAAAGGAGATCAAAGCAACCATCATGGTTGTGCCTGAAAAGATCAGCTCGGAAGCTTGTTTTGCCAGCTCGCTGTTTATCGATTGCTCAGGAATCCTTTCTTCTTCGTTTTCTCGGGCGTCAATGGCCTTCCACTTTCCAGCCGGCGCTTCTTGTCTTCCAAATCCGCTCTGCAAAAGAAAAATCGAGGAAGAAAAATAATTAGCTCTCTGCCCCTAGTTGTTTCCGCTCAAGACAAATAAAACACTCACTTTTGTTTCTCGAGCGCTTCCTTCATGTCCCTGTGTCTGTGGTATAGCTCTTCTTCTGATTGCTTCAATTTGGCCTCCTTTTCAGCCACCTTTTGTTGGAAGACCATCTTCATTTCCGCCTCCATCTTGGCTAGCTTGGCCTCGTGAAGGGCTCTTTCTTCAGCCATCTTAGCAGCAGGACTGTCGAACAATTTAGCCACACCGATTGCCAGAAGTTAGTATGTCAATTATTGGATGATTCTGTGATGGCTCTTGCCGCAAAAAAGAATGGAAATTACTGACTTGACTTCCTGGAAGACAGAGTGATCTTGAGTGACCCCTATAGAGAGCAATTTCTCCGTTCGGTAATTTTCATACAACACGTTTGCAGTGTGGTCCTTCAATTCTTCCATGTGTGTTCGGATCAGCATTTGTCTCAGTTTGACGAAGTCGCAATGTTCCTCGTTATCAACTTCGACCGTTCCCCACGGGAATTGACGTCCGCGGCATTGCCGACCATCAGCCGTTTGAACTTCTGAGTCTGAGCCAACAATCGCAAAGGGGATTTTCCGCTACAAGGACCGCCATAGCGAACAAGTCAGCATCACAGCGAGGTAATAAATCATAAAAATGGATCGAAGGCCCTATATGAGAAACCCGCCGTCCAACTGACCATGATCTCTTCGTTTTCAGCAATGGTTTCTTCGTCCTCCTTTTCGTACCGGCGGGCCTCATAAATTCTAATGTTGTGGAAGGCAATATCTGCCAAGATCTAGAGGAGAAGAATGACGCCACAAGAGTGAGATTCATCCAATCTAGAACTAACGAGGCAGGATAGATGATTAATCGACCCACCCGTTGCTTAAAAGCAGCAATTTCGTCATCCGTCATCGTGTCTGCTTTAGCAATCACCGGGATAAGGTTGACTTTCGTGTGGAGACACTTCATGAATTCCACATCGACTAGTTTGAGCCTGACATCGATGTGAGAGATGAAAATGAAGCGGGAACGATCAGCTGAGGACAAAGTAGAAAAGATAGGTAAATGTAACTCAACGAATGTCCGGTGGGCTCGATAAAGTAGATACAGGCATGGATTCGGTTGTCGATTATCTTGGCACGGTTGACACGATTTTCTTGTTCGAGGTAGGCATCAAACCGAGCTTCGATGTTCTCCAGGATAGGCTTCCATGATTCCGAGTTGTTAACAAAATCTCCGTAGCCAGGAGTGTCGACTACTTTAAGTCTTAGTCGAACCCCAGCCTCCTCGATATCTAGATAAGAATTGACATTCGTCATAGGCTGTCAGCTAAGCTTATTTATCAAAGAGGGGCTGAATGATAGTGGCAATGGAGAGTGTGTAGAGCATACCCGCAGAGATACTTTGGATAGCGATCGTCCGTGGTCTTTCAGCATGAGGTCCGGGATATTCTTTGGCAGGATAGAGGGTTGTATTGAAGAGGGTATTGATGAGAGTCTTGATGTAAGGAGAATATGAGCGTCACACGTTTGTTGATGTTTTTGGTCAGTTTTTGTTGAAATATAAAGACAAAGACTTGAGATGTTTGCCATTTCTGCATGTGTTTATAATTCTTTTGTGTTGAGACAAGTCAAGTTCAGAGAACGACCTACCGATTTTCCTAGGCCACTTTCACCGACGACCATGACGGTGAAATGGAATCCCTTGCGTACTGATTTGCGATGGACTTGGTTGGGTAGGTTGGCAACTAAAAAGAGAGCGGCGATCGATCATGAGCGCGCTGAAAGGATGAGGGGAGAAGGAGGAACGTACATCCCACATAGCCCATCAGTTTTTTTCGCACCACATTCGCAAGCGGTTGATCCGGGTGGGCCAGACTAGCGTTGGAGTGATTGACTGGATGCGAACAAGGTCAACGGTGAGCCACATGTCAAAATAGAGTGGATGGGTTGTATACGCAAAGAAAACAAAAAAAAAAAAGAAGACAGAAGTGGACGATAGGACTGTCTACATGAAGAAGCGAGTCTCTGCAAAGAGGAAGGAAAAGATTTCTTGGAGGGTACGACCTGGGGGAGGCAGAAATAAGGCAGGCTAGGCGAAGCGAGATGGGTCAGTGGGGGAGTGGTGCTCACCATGGTGGTCGACCTGGGTGAAGTCGGTCTCAGACATCCTGGAGAAGCGCTGGAGAGGGAATGAGGGATGAGATGGGCAGCAGTGTGGGTGTGTCTTTGCTGTTGACCGTTTGCTCCAACAGTGTAGTGGCGAGAGTCAGCAGAGCCCTTCAGTGTCGATCAAGCAGGCAGAGTACAAAACTGAAAACGGCGGATTAATCCTCTGCTTATATTACGTAAGCAGCCTCAACCGCACGAGCTGTATGGCCTACACCGCCCAGCAGAAGTGGCAAAAACCAACATAATACATAAGATGTAAATATGTACATACACTTGCCCAGGGCAGATTACAAAATCAAATAATCTCATCATGGCTATAATTAACACATAAATCATTGGATACACATCTTTTAAAATCTTTGGGTAAAAGAGTCTAAATCATTGAGTAAAAGAAGCATCTTGTTTTCCCCAAAATCCATCATCAATTGACTGATAGTGATACATTTGACCTGAAAAGACTTTATATACATATTTAACTTATTTCTGGGGCCATGTCCTGCAAGGTGGATCGGCGTTTACAGGATTCTAAATTCTTGATTTAGAGCTTTTATTCTAGATTTTTGACCAAAAACTCAACACCTCTTAAAACATCTCAACAATGGGTATCAAGTCCAAAATAACTTTTTTGAAGAAGTGCCCAAATTTAGAATTTAGAATGGCATCTGTAGCCCTGTAAATGGCAACGGGAAGTCATCCAATATCTTTCATGGATTTGTTGGTATATTTGTGTGATACCTGAAGCCGCTTCATCCTGACACATCTGAGTGCCAACATGTGCAACCTATTAATACATACTTCATGCTCATGATTGCCATTCTTTAGTGGCACATGTAGCTTTATTTTAGCACAAGGATACTGTGTGTCTCTGAACAATCAAGTCTTCATTCTCTGATAAGGCTGAGTTGAACTTGCCGGATACATGAAGCACTCTATAATGGGACTCCTAAGACCACTTCAGGAGGCCCACAAGGTCCATCTGGCTCAACTTGTCCCCCTGTCTAGCATGTTGACTCCGCGGGAGGAAGCTCAGCTCAGCTGATCTCCGGGTGAACTTTCACCCCACTAGAAGTTGGTTCCTGTGCGCTCTGAATATTTCTCCATAATCAACCGATCAGCACATAGGGAACTTGACATGTCACCCTATGTCACCTATCTGCGCTCCAGCTGGAAACTCAGAAATGCCGGAACCAAGTGGCTCGGGGAGGAGCTCCCGGCCGTCTCGTGGAGTGGTAGACTTTTTCCCCGTCCAGCCAGCTTTGGCTCCAAGCCCCAGGACACCCGTTGCAGGTTATACGGGTGTGCAACCCTAGCTGATCTCCTCCTGATCAGAACTTAGCCGTACATCATGATCACGGGCACAAACGGGTTCAAACAATATCCTCTGTATGTTCATGTTGACACAAACGGGATGTACCTGCTGCAAGACCTGGACTCTTAGATGAGAACGTAATGGAGACCGCATACGCATGGTTTGATCTGGATGGATCGATTGCTGGCCAGGCTTTTAATATATCAATGCCAGGCTTGAATGTGAAACTAGAATAATAAAACGCATTTCTTTACAACAGACGGGTTCAAGCGAGCCATTTTAGGTTGAGAGGAACGGATGTATTCCAGGGGGTTCTATTTTTTGTCTACCGATGTCCCCGGGGAGATGTTCAAGCCAGTATACTTTTCAAATGTCTGGCTGCCATCCTTGACGGCCTCAGTGGTCTTCGCAAGGAAGCGCTGTTTCAGCTGTTTAAGCCATCCCACACTCTCTTCTCCCTGCTTGATCATCTGATCACGGGTTGCCGCCGATTGGGGGAAATGATGGTCTTGAAGCTTGAAGATGTATGTCTTGATGTTGTGCGTTGTGGAGGGTAAGAATTGGTTGGATGAAATGAGGAAGAATGCTAGCGGAGAGAGGAACCTGAGTGGCAAGGATCGATTTCTAGCGAGGATAGATCCCGTCATCGTCCCGATTCCAACACTGCCATTGGAAATTTGCATAGGATTGGATCACTTAGAAATAGGGCTAGAGAACCTATAAAATTTGAATTCAAAGGGGAGAATGGACTTACCATAATACCGAAGACGAGTTGGATTCCCGTTGATCGATCAAACTGCTCAAGGTCCCAACGAACTTTTTCTCAACGTGGTATCCATGATCTACCACAACGTTAAATCGGGATTCGAGATCGTTCTTGAAAGATTGAATGTTCTGCCGGGCCCAGCGAACTTGCGATTGGAGGGGGAGTTCCGTTTTGACGAGAATGATGTCTCGAGGAGACTCATCATAGATGGGCAGCTACGTTCAGAGGAAGATATGATGAGATTCTATCAGATTGAGCTCCATTGGATGAGTTTTACTGACCTGCTTTCGAGATGTGACGTGGGATGCTGGTGACTCGGTGGAAGAGGTCATCTTCGTCTGTTGATGTGTGTCGATTGGCGTTCTCATCAACATCGGCAGCGGAGGTGCTCGGCTCAGAGGCCCGGACTTGTGTATAAGCATAACATCGTCATATGCTTGTAACGGAGATGTCCTAGGTCATACATACATAACATCTCAAGAGAGATTTCTTTCAACTTCACAATTTCACTCGAGTCTGCACAAGATGCTGGCTTCTCTTGCAGGACTGTCCTTCAAATCAAGGTTTTATTATCCTTCTCCACACTCCTTTATCCTCGATTGGGCGCTTGCACACACACTCCTGGATCTTGGATCAAGAGTGCTGTTCCTGTGCACCTAGCCCACGACACCGAGTCCGACTGCGAGGGATTTGTGATAATTTGGGAAGCTTGTTTGAATGTATTTTCCCTCTCTTCATTGCTCAGTTGAGTTTCTTCAAATTTGACGGCAGCCATCTTGCGAACCTTTGAAAATGAGATTTTCATTCGTTGTGAAATCTCTTTCACTATGCCTCATGAGGATTGGTCTTCTCTCTGCTTCCCACGAGGAGCATCACACGGAGCATCAGCATTTTCACATTCCGAGCATCCCTGTTCTGGGTTCTATTTTTGAGGACAAAACTTACGATTATATTGTTGTTGGGGCCGGCACAGCGGGGATGACACTCGGTAACAATTCACAATAGTTCCCTCTACGCGAGCAAGGATGCATTGTGCACTAGACCATACTGAACTGAAGCGGTCCATTTTTCTGGATATTTTGCTTCTAGCTGCCCGTCTTTCCGAAGATCCACACGTCCGTGTTGCCGTCGTCGAAGCAGGAGCTGATTATGATTTATTACCAACAAACAAACCGTTGGTTGACATCCCCGGGGCTGATACTTTGGGGTGCGGTAGCAACCAGTGTAAGAGAGAATTGAATATACTAAATCCATCTGCAGTGAGACGGGGATCAAGTCTTCAGCATTCGTTTTCCGATAAACTAATGACGCTGGGACATTGATTCGTAGATGACGCCCTGAACGATGCAGTCGATTGGCGGTTCAAAACTACCCCACAATCGGGAGCTAACAATCGCAGAGTTCGTTACGCTCGGGGGAAGACTATTGGGGGTAGTTCAGCACGCAACTTTATGATCTATCAACGAGCTTCCAAAGGTTCTCTAGACAAGTGGGCTGAGCTAACTGGAGATCCAGATTGGACCTTCGAAAGACGGTTTGAGGATTATCAAAAAAGCGTCTCATTCACTGCTCCACAGGTGCGCTTTCAGCTCAATAGTACATGTCAAGAGCACGCATCATTTAGTTACCTGACAAAATCAGCACAATATAGAATCAATTGCGGCAGGAGTTCCCTGAAGCTCAGTGTGATGGTCTAGCTTTCACTCAAGCCAATGGGCCAGTTCAGGTCTCATACCCTAACATGGCTCAACCTTTTTCCAAGTACATGCAACTCAGTCTCAATGAAAAAGGGATTCCCACATCGCAAGACTTCAATAGAGGGGCCTTAGATGGAGTCCAATACGCTTCGACGACGATCAATCCAAAAAATGGGCATCGTTCTACTTCACGCGCCTTTTTTGCTGCCGCGCGTTCTCGGGAGAATCTGGTGGTGTATACGACCGCGATGGTCAAGAGGATTATCTTGGACGAATCCACGCCGCCGCGCGCAGAAGGCATCGAATTTGTGTATACACTGACTGGTTTATCAGATAAGTTGCTGGCAAGAAAGGAAGTTATTCTTTCAGCAGGTGCCTTCCAGTCTCCGCAATTACTTATGGTCTGTAAGTGATTTCAAATGGTCAGCGCTGGGGTACTCAGGGTAATGAAATCGTAACATCTGGTTGACTAGTATCCCATTGAATAAATGTTGACTCAACAGCTGGAATTGGCCCTAAGGATCAACTTGAAGCCAACAACATCCCAGTACGCGTAGAAAGTCCAAATGTTGGACAGGGAATGGAAGATCAGTTTAGTACAGCAATCAAATTACTCGAGTGTACATGAATATTTTTCACTAATCCTGTTTCAATCCAAATGCCACCACTTTCAGTATATTCTTTGGGCCTGCTTATCCGGTTCATTCAATTGAAACGCTGACTCGCATCGCGACACAGCCCGCTCATCTCACCTCTCAATACTTGAATTTCACTCTCCAGCAACTGGGGCCCCTCACAAATAACGTTGCAGACATGATTGCCTTTGAAAGATTTGGAATATCCAAGTTGAAGCAACTCAACGCACATTCCCTCTCTGCGTATCCTGCTGATTGGCCCCACGTCGAATACTTGAGTGCAGCCGGGGTAATTTATTCATCCTCTCTCGTAGAACTGGGTATCGCGTTGCAAATGGTCTTCTAATGAAGATGTGACATTGTTTTCTCTAACAGCTTGTGAGCGACTTCTCAGATCTCATCGCTCTAAATGCGTTAGCTGGCACGACCACTGGAAAAGAGTTTGTGACTATCTTGGCAGCCTTGGTTGCTCCACAATCCCGAGGAACCGTCAAAATTGTTTCAAATGACGCATCCGTCCCTCCCCTGATTGACCCAGGATGGCTGACTCACCCAGTAGATCAAATGATAGCCATTGAAGCATTCAAACGCACAAGAGAGTTTTTTTCAGCTCAAGCTATGCAGCCAATTATCGATGGCCAAGAGTATCTACCAGGCCCTTCGGTCGATAGTGATGAACAAATTCTTGACTGGATTAAGAATAGCCTCATGACAGGTATGTCCCTGCGCCTATCGCATTCAAAAATTGAACTGGAAACTGATTCAATTTGAAAATCTCAGTATGGCATGCTGCTTGCACATGCAGGATGAGGACTCAAGACCAGGGAGGAGTACTTGATTCCCATTTCAGGGTATATGGTACAAAGGACCTTCGTGTCGTGGATGCCTCCGCCTTCCCTTCTCTACCACCAGGCCATCCTCAATCCACGGTCTACATGATTTCTGAGAGGGCTTCTTTTTTGATCAAGAAAGAAAACTCTTTAAGAATAAATTTTCTTGGAATTTGGTGACCCTATTTTTACTCATCGAGCCTAGGCTTTCTTTCCTCTTTTTTTTGCACGAAATATTAACTTTTTCAATTTCAAGTACGCCTGCTATATTTCGAAGCCTAGTAAATCAGGTTAGGCTGAACGCGTAATGATAATAGAGCAAAGTGAACTGATGATGGCAACCAAATCAGTGGAAAAGAGGAAGATCCGGCGGCTATGAAATAAGGATCAAGAAGAGATCATGTACTGTGGATTTCTTTGTCTTAAATGTACATACCTATTTTGCTGCTTTCCTGCTTTGCTTCCCCTTCTCAATTAATTTTTTATCATTCCAGTTCTTTTTGCCCCCTTGCCAATTAAGTAGTCATCCACTTGCCATCACTTCATCTCTTCAATCCTACCTATTCTCTCATTGCCTAAGGATTCTCTCATAACCATGACTTTTATCAACTCAATATGACTCTCGCTTTCTCAGGTCCTAGTTATTAGAATACTTGGGATGCCAAACTGTAAGATCCAAAGAGCTTGTTTGACCGAGAGCTTACACTGCCAGAAAAGCTGGCTCGGATAGTTGCATCCAAGTTTATATCGGATGCGGCCATCCGATTCAAACTCAGGCAAGGGGCCACTGAGTTAATTGTTGACCAAGTCAAACTCTGTGGCCTGGGTGTTTTGCCACCAGATTTGGATCGGTCCTCGATTCACTCGGTGGCGCGGCGCCCAATTTTGAATCGGATGGCCACATCCGATGTAAACTTGGGTGCAACCATCCAAGCCAGCATTGCTGGCAGTGTTACAAATGTATCACGATTTGCGTTTGAAAATCCTGCTCCATTTGGATGGCAGCGGTACACATATTAGGGGGGTTCACGATAAGAATTATTGCTTCTTGCTCCCCTTAAATTTTTTTCTCGCGCGACATTACTCGCATAAAATTACACTAAAATTTTAACCCCACGAGCAGCACCTACGGTGTAGCCAGGCTAGGAACACCCTAGCCATTGCTACAAGTTTCACACCCCAATCCCCTTGGTTACCACCGACGGGCTTGGACTACTATTACGACCACATGCCTATGAACCTGGTACTTGACCCACTTACAACGGTCACTCCCTCGACAAGCCAAGGGAGCTCTCTTTCTTCTGTCTCAAAGAGCACCATGTGCTCTTATTTCATTTTTACGGGGATGAAACCCCCTCTTGTTGTTCTTAGAAGCAGCTGGCTCCTTACTACGCCGGCTGTAATCACCTTCTAGCTTGTTTTTGCCGTCTGCCGGGGCTTATCTCCGGCAGACCTCCTACGTTCTCTCCACGTGCTCTCACGTAGTCTCTGTCTCTCTTAGAAACATGCGTGCATCCGGTTGTAGGCTATAAATAGCCGTGCTATCTGCTTGTTTTTGGTTCTTCACGCAATTACAGCGATACACAATCTTTTACGCTTACTAAGCACACCTATCACTCAAGCCCAAAACACCTGTTTCTAGCCCAGTTACAGTGGTAGCAAGAGGTTCTTTTTCTTATACACCCTACCCTCAGCAATCTCCATTGCACCGCGACCAGTTTCCCTTTCACCGGCTCTACCCTTGAAAGGCTTAGATTTTTAATCAACTAGGTCAGTCCAGCGTTTTTGTTAAGGGCACAGTGTCCTTGTTTCCAACATGGTCTTTTCTTGTCTCCCTGCGGAGACAAGGGACTACCCTCTGGGGCAGGGCCAAGTTTCCTGTGCTTGTTTTTGCTGTGCCACGGAGGCAGTATACTGCTTTCACTGGCAACGTTTTTTGAGATCTATTGCTAACGCTGTCTTGTTCTGAGCAACTAGATAGAAATGGGTGGTTTAGATCGTACCCCTCCCCGCGGCTCCGGTGCTTCTGCTAGCTTGGTTCCGGCCCCGCCTCGTAATGGTGTCTATTACGGGCCCAAGGAATTGGAGCGGATGACGGCGGAGCAACGTGCTTATGTCACCGCGCATCCCAACTTTTGGATACAACAGGAGCCCAAGGGGGAAAGCTCCAATGGGAACAACACCTTTGAAGCCGCAAGCGTGCTCAACCCAGGCGCTGATGGTGCGGGTGGGAAGAAACCTGACAACAAGTCCGCAGGTGGGGGGAAGTATTCCCAAGAGGCCAATGCAACGGCCGATAAAATCAAAAAGCTCCGCATGGGGCAAGACAACATGGAAGTTGACGACACTGGCGACGCTGTTAAGCAAGAGCCTGCAGACGACCAGAATGCAGAGCGACAGCGTCGCCCCAGCTGTGTCCCTCACCTCGAGACCGACATTGGGAAGGTTTTTTGTGGGTGGTCTTACCTCAACTGCCCCTACTTCAAGGGGGATGTTGGTTGTGACGTGAAGCGTTGGCTCAACACCCTGGTCATCAACTTGAAGAACCGCCAGGCGGATTGAGGGATTTGGCACCTGGCTGGCATCCGTTTGTTGCAAGGGAAGGCCTATGCCAACTACGAGGACTCCTGCGCCCTAGAGACTGACCCCCTGAGCTGGGAGGAGTTCGTGGCCTGGATCGAAGACCTCAACCCCATCACCTTGTCAAAGCAGGTGGTGTCCGACAGCTATGACGTCAGGTTGCAAGTGGGCCGGGCTCGGGCCCAAATTCGCTGTCCGGACCCGGCCCGCGTGGAAAGGTGGGCTGGGCCGGGCGGGGTCAAATTGAGCCAAAGCTCTGCCCAGCCCACAGCCCGGAAAGCAATCTTTGGGCTGGGCTCGGGTCGGCCCACGGGCTCTTAGCAGTGGAGAGCCGGCAGAAATAATTTTTCTTTGTGTTTCACACCATGTTTTAACTATTTACAATATGATAAGAAAAATAGGAGGAAAGAATCCATCAGGAATCATCTTCATTTTCCTCCTCGGACCCATTCTTGATCCAGTCTTGACCGCAAACCAACGCCTCAACAGTAGTTGGGTCAAGTTTGCTGCGAAAATCACTGAGTATGCGTCCCCCGGATGAAAAGGCAGATTCGGAAGCAATCGAGGTCATAGGGGCCGTGAGAATGGTCTTCGCAAGTTGGGCAAGTGTTGGAAATCACAGCTGGTTAATCTTCCACCATCCTAGTAAGTCAAGCTTTGGAGCTCCGTTTGCTTCGATTTCAACTGTTGGCTCCTGAAGGTATAAGTCGATTTCTGATGTGGCAGAAACCACTTGATTCGATTTTTTGCCGGCTAGATAGCGTTTGAAGCGATAGTCGTTGGTGTCTTTGCTGAGGCACTCAATCTCAGTTCCTTCCGCTGAATGAGCAGTCGAGACGTCCTTTTTTTTCTTACTCTTGCTGTAACTCGTGAACCAGCTGTACAAAGTCTTCTTGGTTGAGACGATTTCCTGGGCCGCAGCATTTTTGCCCAGCTCATCCGTGAGCAAGAATTCCATGAGTTCGGTTTTGTAGCGCGGGTCAAATATCTGCGTGATCGAAGCGAATTGCTTCATGCTGTCCCAGTACTTGTCAAATTTGGCCTCCATTGGTTCAACAAGTTCAACGATTTTGATGTGTTTTCTGTTTTTTCCTTCGGCTATTCCCTGCTGGATTTGTTTGAAGTGTTTGAACACTAACGTAGCGGTCAGATATTTGGTTCCGCCAAGTTCCAAAGTAGCTGAATCAAAAATTCAGCATTTGTGTCAGTGATTTACAACATGAAAAGGGGATGCAAAAACCTGCGTTTACTCACCTGTATGGAACATACTCAAGAATTTGCAAATGGTCTCCAGCTGAGCCCATTCCTTCTCCGTTGGTTCAAAGACGTAGTTCGCGTCCTGCATGGAAAGAGTCCTGTACGCAGCTCTGTAAGGTAGGGACGACTTGATCATCAGATAGGTGGAATTCCATCGAGTCGGTACATCAACAGATGGCCAGGCGATCGGCTTTGTGAACGACATCTGGATAGCTTCTTTGAAAGCTTGCTTTCTTGACGGATTCAACTTGACATAGCGCACACTGTCCCTTATTTTTTCAATGGCTGGAGAGGTGGTCTTGAGGCCGTCTTTGACAATTAAGTTTATAACGTGAGCTGCGCATCGAATATGGAAAAATTGGCCATCCAAATCTAAAGCCAAGTCCGCAGGATCTTTGAGAAGTACAGCTTGGAGTCGTTTCACCGCAACATCGTTAGAGCTTGCGTTGTCGACAGTTATAAAGGAGACTTTGTTTCGGATTTTACATTCAAGCATGGTTGCAATAAGCTGTTCAGAGATTGCAAATCCAGTGTGCGGCGAGGGCAAGATTTTGAAGGAAATGATTTGTTTGACTAGCTTCCAGTCAAGCGTCAAGAAATGCGCAGTAATTACCATGTAGCTGTTTTGATTAGAGGAGGTCCAGAGGTCGGTAGTGAGCGCGATCCGATGCGCTTGAGAGAGCTCAGTGGCAACATCCGACTTCATTGAGGAAAACATGGCCATGACATCAGACTTGACAGTCATTTGGCCATACAACTTGAACTTGGGCTGCAGAGACGCAATGAACTTGAGAAAGATCGGCTTCTCAACAGATCAAAAGGGGTTCTCGTCGGCAATAATCATCTGCGTCAGGAGATCCCTAGAGGTCTTCTGACAGAAATTCCACGGTGGTTCGGAAGAAGCGGAATCTTTTGAGAAGCTGAGGAGAGTCTGTTTGTTGTGACTCGTAAAGTTCTGGCATTGCTTGACGTGCCGGCGTAAGTGGTTTGTGCCACTCAAACTTTTTCCCGACATCACTGTCTTGCAGTAGTTGCAGATGGCCTTGAGTTTTTCACCTGAATTTGAGTATCACAACACATGTATTAGTTGTCTTATTGACATCATTTTTATTAATAATATGATTAGTCATTTGAAGACATCACTTACCTGCACCTTGAGTAGTGAAATGATCCCAAACGTTGCTTGTAGTCTTTCTCTTCTTGTCGGGATGATTGGAATCGGACTTGCAGATGGTACCCGTACTGGTTGTGGCAGCAGTTTTTTCAGGAGGATCTTCTTTCTCGGTTCACTTCCGCTTCAACTGGGTAGATTTGGGGATTGGGGTTGAAGCTGGATCAGGATCATCAGAATCGATGTCAACAGGAATAGAAGAGCTGGGGCCGCTGGGCTTCTGTGACTGTGAGGTCAAAGGAGGGGACTCAGGGGGGGCCGAGGATGCCGATGCGGATGAGGTGGATGAATCTTCAGACAATCGAGCCGGAGCGGGAGCCCGGCGGGTCGATCTTTTCTTTTCAGTCTTTTTTTTGGTTGCCATGGCACTCGAGAATCAGCCAAGCTTGGGCTGAACTTTCAGAAGACAAAGGGATCCAGAGAGTTTGTCAAGATAGGTCGGGCCAACTTGGGCTGACCCGGGCCGGCCTGGCCAGCCGAGCCCGACCCGGGACAGACGTGGGCTTCCGTGGGCCGGGCCAATAATGAGCGGTTCTCTGTCCGGACCCGCCCCAAACCCGGGACGGGCTCGCGCGGCCCGCGGGCCGCCCGAGCCCACCTGCAACCTGAGTATGACGCGCTCAGGCAGGGCGCGAACGAGTCCTGCCAAGCGTTCTTTGACCGTTTCCGCAAGTGGCAAAGTCGGGCAAAGAACTATGGTTTCCAATACAAGGAAACCTCCGGCTTTGTGGGCCGATTGAACCGGTCCCTCAACAACCGGCTTGTGGGCCTGATGGCTGTGGAGCACTGCCGTGCCTTTGCTCAAGTGGTCATGGCGGCGCTGGATGAAGATTGGCGCTGGCGCAAGACCCAGACGGTCAACGCGACCGCCAGCGGCAGCAAGTCCAACAAGCGGTTGTCCGACAACGGGGACAGCAAGCCAAAGAAGAAAGCCACCTCTGGGTGCTTCAACTGCGTCAAAGACGGGCACATCAGTGCCAAGTGTACCAAGCCCAAGACCAAAAAGCAGAAGGCCTATGAGGCCGCGAAGGGGGCTAAAACCTCTTTAAATGTGTATTTGGTGGAGCAAAGTCTCCTCCATCAACATTGTTGTCACATGTTGATTCTTCTCATTTCTCCCCCCCCTCCCCCACAATTTACCCCCTTGAATCAACTTGTGTACTTGAGCGCGCGCCGTCGCAGACTTCCAAGCCGGATGAAACCTTGTCGGCTTCTCTGAATGAGTCGCCTTGTGAGATCGCTGATCACCCAGGCATGGGCACAGCATGGCCACCATCAGCTGACAACCAGCTAGGGGTCTTGTGTGACAGCTGCGATGCGGGGATAGTTCCCCAGCAGCTGTTGGCGCTGTCAGAGAGCAGCGCCTTGTGTGTGGACTTCTACCACCAAGTGGCAGGGAGATTGGCCAGGCTCCTTTTCAACACGGGCGCAGGTTTGTCCTATGTGTCAGCTGCACTTGTGTCTGCCAGGGGCCTCCCTGTCAAACGTTCAAAAGAAGATTTTGTTGTTAGCAGAGCCTTTGGTAAGGTAATCAAAAACAATCTAACCGCTGAAATACCCCTTAGTTTTGACGGGGTGAGTATGACGGTGACCTGTCGGGTCGCCCCGCTGTCCAGTTTCGATGTCATTTTAGGACAAGAATGGATAGCGACACATGTTGTGACCACTGACTGGACCACTAATGAGTGGGTCCTCAGGGGACTTGATTGCCAACGTGTCCCGTTCTTCCCTTCCTCTCCGCCGCAGTTTTCCCCTTCCAGTCTGTTATCTATAATGGACAAGCATGAACCAGAATTCAACAAGGCACAACAGGAGCGACGTGTAAGGGCGGTAATGACGGACTGCTACCTAAACCTGATCTCTGATGGTACAGTGCTGGGCCCTCGAGAGGATTTCCTTCCGGGGATGCCATCTTGCTATCCTGATGCCGAGCCATTCAGGACAAGGCTGATCAAACTTACTAGCCAGTTTGCTCCTCTGTTCGAGGAGATCACACATGCATCAGACAGGGAATGTGTGATACAGCATTTGGTCAATACGGGTACAGCGCAGCCGGTTCATCAATCAGTTCGACAGCTGTCGCCTGTGCTGCTGGGTGAGTTAAAAACCTGACTGGAGAAGCTACAGGCCGCCGGATTTATTCGGCCCTCCACATCTCCGTGGTCCTCACCCATCTTGTTTGCGAAGAATCCCAACAGTGGGAAACTTCGTCTTTGTGTTGATTATTGGGCGTTGAACGCTGTGACAAAAAAAGATAGGCATCCCATTCCCCTAATCCAGGAATGCTTTGATTCTCTGAAGGGAGCCCAGTTCTTTTCCAAGATTGATCTCCAGAAGGGTTTCCACCAGATGAAAATTGCGGAGACTGATATCCCGTGGACCGCCTTTGGGACCAAATACGGTCATTTCAAATGGACCGTCATGCTGTTCGGGCTAGTGAATGCACCTAGCACTTTCCAACGGATGATGACCCACTTGCTCCGTGAGTGCATTGATGATTTTGTCCAGGTCTACCTGGACGACATTCTCATATACTCCGCCTCCGAGGAGGACCACCTGTCTCACGTCGAATGGGTTATGACTGTCCTCCGCCGGGAGGAACTGAAATGCAGCAGCCCCAAGTGTTTGTTTGGGCAGTCTGAGATCCAGGTTGTAGGACATGTTGTCTCCTACAACTTGGTCAGGCCAATGGCCAACAAATTGAAATGCATTGAAGAATGGCCGCACCCCTCTAACGTACATGATGTTTGGTCCTTCCTGGGTTTCTGTGGATACTACAGGAGGTACGTGAAAAACTTTGCTAAGCGTGCCTCCCCACTCCATGACCTAACCGCGGGGGCAGTCAAGAAGAGAGCACCGGTCACTTGGTTGCCGGTGCATGAAACTGTCTTTCTCCAGCTGAAGGAGGCAATGACAACGGCACCAGTGTTGGTCATGCCGGACCTCACAAAGCCGTTTGTGGTAGAGACGGATGCCTCCGACTATGCGGTCGGAGCGGTTTTGCTGCAGAAGGCGGAAGATAATCATCTTCACCCCGTTGCGTTTGAATCATGCAAACTGAACTCCTTGCAGAGGAAATACCCAGCGCAGGAACAAGAGCTGCTCGCCATTCTGCATGCTTGGCGCAAGTGGAAGGTCTACCTTGATGGGGCCGTAGAAACCACTTAAGTCTAAACTGACCATTCCTCTTTGCAGTACCTGGCAACGCAGAAGCTGCCGTCCCCTAGGCTCTGTCAATGGATCGACGAGTTCTCGGAAATGAACATATTGATAAAGTACAAACGAGGCGCTGATAACATCGCGCCGGATGCGCTCTCTTGTAGAAGTGATCTCCTTCTGATAGATGAGATTGGGGCCGAGTTGCATGAGACGGACTGGCCGCTCATCATCCCCTATCTTCACAACAACCAATCTATACCCAACTGGGTGTTGGCTGAAGCCATCAAATGGGCAACCGACGCCCCGGGACGTTTTGAGTACGACGCAGAGGCCAATACCTTGGTTTACCTGGGACGGCCGGGGTTGGAAGAACAATCACCGTTCATCTCCTTTGCCCACCGCTTTGCCTTGCTCCAACGAGTGCACGATGACGCCGGTCACCGTGGTCGGGACAGCACTCTCCAACTCCTGCGCAGGCGCGGATGGTGGCCCCGGCGGTATGAAGACGTCAATGAGTACACCAAGACATGCGCCTCTTGTCAGACCAACGAGAGGGCGCATGCTACGCAGGAGACGGGAAAACAGATCCCTCTCCCGGCCGTTGGGCCTTTTGAACGCTGGGCAGAGGACTTCATTGTGATGCCCGAGAGCTACAAATTGAAGTACCGCTGGATCTTGACGATCATTGACCATTGTACGTCATGGCCAGTGGCCATCCCCATGAAGGACGCCACGGCGGCGGCAATTGCGGAGGCGCTGTTTGAGCATGTCATCACTCCATTTGGCTTACCAAAGGAGCTGCTGACGGATCAAGGATCAAACTTTATGTCCAAAGGTTTGGCGCGTTTCTTGAAGACCGGCAAGCTCAAAAAGATTAACACCTCGGGCTATCACCCAAGGACAAATGGAAAAAAAGAATGCTACAACGGCATTCTTGAGGCCGCTCTGTTTTGTCTAAACACGTCCGGCGACCCCTCCAAATGGGAGGATTACCTGCCGGCTGCTTTGTACTCCACTAGGGTGCATGCCAGCAATAGCAGTAAGTTTTCGCCCTTTGAACTTACGTACGGAGTCAAACCCCGCCTCCCTTCTGACCCTACCAAAGTGGTGGCGCCAGACACAGTGGTGCCTGGCGAGGAGAAGCTGAAAGCTCGGATAGCGGACCTAAATGTCACCTGTTTGAGGGCTTTGGAGAATGTGGCTGGCAAAGCCGACAAAAATAGGGCCGCCTTTGATGAGGGAGCCAAATTCGCACGCGGCCTTGAACCTTTGCAGGTTGGCCAGTCAGTGAAGCTACGGAATGAATCCCATACCAAGGGTGCGCCCCGGTGGTTTGGGCCGTTCGAGATCAAGAAGGCCCTTGATCATGATGTTTAAATCTTGGTTGACCAGGACGGCGAGGATTAGTCGCGCCCGGTCAACGGTAATGACCTCCGGCCGGTGTTGCTGCGCTCGTTTATACGCAATGACATGTGGGCCACACCTCCCGCCATCGCTCAGAAAATCAAACGGGCCGAAGCCAAAGTGGACCAGGCCATGCTCAAGAAGACCAGGGCAATTTTGGCTCTCCCTCCGACGGCATCAAAACTCCGAGTCAAGTTCAACAGCAAGTTCCTCCAGGCTCCAGCGTCTGGATCCAAGACGGACCCTCTGAGAGAGGGGGGGATGGTTGTAGCCAGGCTAGGAACACCCTAGCCATCGTGTCAGCCTCTGTGATGCCAAGGGCTAGTACCTTTTAGCTACACAAGGTGATAAGAGTGCAAATGAAGGGTAAAGTGGGGTATTTTCACGTAGAAAAGTAGTGGAGAAAGAAATAAAAAGAATATAATTCTTTATTATAGAGGGGCCTGCTGGCGCAGGGGTGTTTGTAGGTGCCCTCTAAATCAGAGATCTGCAAGGCAGGGTGGTATCTGATTAAGCAAACAATGGGTTTCTGCGTAACAGAAGGTGGTACCAAAGTGCTTTTCCAATTAAGGAACCAGAATGGGGACAGAAGGATAAAAGAAGTACTCACTATTGCTTCTTTAAGCCAAAAAGCCACGTAGGGGGGTGAAGTAGAGCTGCTGGGTAGACTGAAGGGTTTCTGCGCAGGAGCTGGACACGTAGGATGGTTGATTTAAAGAGAACACCACGGATAAAACAGGCAAAACAGGACAGAGTAACTGAAATAAGGACAGGACACGGCGTAACTGATTGACTGTAATAATAATTGATGATGGGGAACAACTTTTGGCGTGGAAAGAGGGCTCTATATATACTAATTTCACTCATAGTGGAGGACCTTTCTGCCTGTGTGCGTGTAGTAACTGGTTTTCAGCGCAATGTGGCCAATTTGGGAGATTGGCACTAGCAAGGCTCATCCCAATGACACTGCTAGTCATTAATTCTGCGTCACAAGTGCTTCCCATGACCTTAATAAATTATTTAGTCATTGTAACTAAGGTACATAGCAAGACTGACGTGTGAGTGTATCTGAAATGGGCCACAAATGACGCAAATGGGCCACAAATGGCTAAAGCCAATCTTTAAAGGCCACGCTGGCTATGTTACTCTTATGTATTCAAGGTTTTTATTAATAAAACCTTGTAAATAAACCACGTATAATCTACTTTTACCCTAGTTACACTTGTACATATGTGGTAACTAGGGGATTAGCTATTTCCACGCATTTGGCCAATTTCCAATTGGATTATATAATCCACGCGCGGGGTTGGAGGATTAAACCCCAATTGGGCCTAACTCCCAAACTATACACAACACCTCAATTATAAGTCCATAATTGGTCATTTCACATATAGTATGCATATATAACAAGTACATACACTGCCAGAAAAGTTGGCTCGGATGGCTGCATCCGAGTTTTTATCGGATGCGGCCATCCGATTCAAACTCGGGCGCGCGACACCGAGTGAATTGCTGACCGGTTCAAACTCGGTGACCAAACGCCCGGGCCGCTGAGTTTGAATGGGTCAGCAATTCACTCGGTGGCGCGCGCCCGAGTTTGAATCGGATGGCCGCATCCGATAAAAACTCGGATGCAGCCATCCAAGCCAGATTTTCTGGCAGTGATACGTGTGTAATGTCCGTGTGACATATGTTTGTGGCCAATTCTTACGGGTAATTGGTTCAAGGTGGAGGAGTAGGAATTTAGGGGTACTTCCAGTGAGGGACCCTAAATTGATTTGCATGAGGATTCAGAATATGACATAATATTCTAAGTTATTCTCAAGGTTTAGAAGTTATTTAGTATTTTTGTAAAAAGTAGTAGTTATTTTAATTTATTACTTATTTTTATGGTGCCAGGACTTTGCTAAGCTCATTGGATAAAAATAAGTAAACTGAGTTTTTTGTACATTATTAGTCATATAACTGGGTCTTAATATTGTAGTAATAATGTCTCTATTTATGTTACTTTTGTCAGGTTGGCTCTGTCATAGTAGCAAGCTGACACATCACTACAAGTTTCACACCCCAATCCCCTCGGTTACCACCGACGGGCTTGGACTACTATTACGACCACATGCCTACGAACCCGGTACTTGACCCACTTACGACGGTCACTCCCTCAACAAGCCAAGGGATCTCTCTTTCTTCTGTCTCAAAGAGCACCACGTGCTCTTATTTCATTGTCACGGGGATGAAACCCCCTCTTGTTGTTCTTAGAAGCAGCCGGCTGTAATCACCTTCTAGCTTGTTTTCGCCGTCTGCCGGGGCTTTTCTCTTGCAGACCTCCTATGTTCTCTCCACGTGCTCTCACGTAGTCTCTGTCTCTCTTAGAACCATGCACGCATCCGGTTGTAGGCTATAAATAGCCGCCCTGTCTGCTTGTTTTTGGTTCTTCACGCAATTACAGTGATACGCAATCTTTTACGCTTACTAAGCACACCTATCACTCGAGCCCAAAACACCTGTTTCTAGCCCAGTTACAACGGGTATCTCGCTCACTCAACTCAACTAAAAAGAGCTTAAAATAAAGCTTGCAGCACTTGCGCAGCACACGCGAGCGTTTCTTGCCTCGCTTAAAACAACTTCTTGCAAAACCGTATCGTGAACCCCCCTATTACAAAAATAGTTTGGTATTATGGCGCATATGCTCAGTTGCAAACGGAGCAGGTCGGAACGTCTCAAACACGTTTTCATGAAATTCTCCTTCATCCCTCATATTCTTCTTGAAATAATTTTGATGGCATTATTTTATCTATTTTTCTTTGCATTGGGCGTCAAGTTCACAGTTGTTGCGCCTCCTCCCGGGGGCGGTTATTACCACTTTCCCAAGGGAAATTTTGGTTACGATGTGACAGAAGTGATTCCATCAGCAAGCAGGGGAGATGATAAGCAAAGGCTAGGTGATCACGTAGAGCTACTAGAGTTTACCCACTATCGGACCAATCCGGTGGTTCCGGTTAGGACAGATGAAGAAGCAGTACCATTTAGTGAAGGTCAACAATCAAAACGAGTACGCATTGAGCCGTCCATGCCTGAGGCTATGGGCAACCAAGGACCAGATTACAAGTCGATTCCCTCCACGTTACAATCCAACGCTGGCCAATGGATTCCCTCCACTGTCCATTCCAACGCTGGCCAATGGAATCATGCTCATTTTCCTGTAGTGGACAATCCCTACTTCAATCCAGAGGAAACCTCACATTACCTGAGTCGTCACACCAAGATTCCCGGGTTCTATTCAACCCCAATCATCCCAGAACATTCCTGGCCGGCGGGAGTCTACAATGATCCAGGAGACACAAATTGGATTGATACATTATTAAATTCTTTGCAGGAATTGGTTGGAAAAGATGTTTTCCATGAACAAACCGACAACAGTCAACAGCTCAATGAAAAGTTTGCTAATCAATTTTTGCATTTACACCAACTAGACAGAGATGATGAAACTGACAATCACTTCGCCAATTTTGACAATCAACCTTTGATGCCTAACGCCTATTTTCATCGTACTGATCCTAATCAGGATCTTGACTTTGTGGCAAGTTTGAACGTCAGTCCTTCCAGTTCATCTTACCTCCACACGCTTGAATTACTCTCAAATTCTCCACAAAAAGAAGTTGTGAAGGTGAAGGGAAATCAGGTTTTTCATCAATATCAACAGAAATTTGAAGATGAAATTCAGAAGAGGTATCTGGAATTTGTGAGGTTACCTCTCAATCCTTTAATACAAGTCAAGAAGATTTTACAAGAGAAACCTTTATTTGTGCTCATAGTAACACTTGACGGTGCAAATTCTGCAGATCATACTTCATTCATAGCGCCTTCAGATTCAGAGGGACTTATGTATCAGTTTGATATATTCCTCCACACTTTCCAAGATCTACTAGCTGAGATTCTAAATATCTTTCAACTGCCTCAAATCACCTCACTACAGATAAGGCTCTTAGCACCCCTGATTCCAACTATCCAAAACTCATGGAGTGGCTTCTTGAAGAGATTTTCTCTCCAAATAATGACCTACCTCTCATGGGGAAAACAAAGCTCCAGATTTCTGATGATTTGGAATTTAATTCAGCTCATCTGCAGATCATGAAGCTTTCAAAAAAACATCAATGTGTGGGAGAAACATCCCATAATATTGCAAACATCTGGTTCCTGAAACATTTCAATCATCTGAATGATCACCCCAAAGATCACATGGACTTGGAGGGAAGTTCATTGGAGAAGAGAAGCCCCAAGGATGATGATGGCTTGATTTGTATCCTAGACAAGTATCTTGAGACTGGGGAATTTAGGATATGTGATGTTCAAAAATCTAACTTCAATGGAAGAAAATCTGAAGCAACAAATGTGTTGACTTGGATACATAAATTGACAAAAACCAAAGCTCCAGAAACCAAAGAATCTCATTCCAGTGAAATTCTTGAGAAATTGGAAGAAACTTCAAAAACATTGGCATATACAGTCAAAGGGAAAAAAATGCCTTCAGCTGCTAATCTTTTTATTCACCATCCATTCTCTAGATCTCATTTGGTTACCTCACACTGCCGGCATTAACTGGTGTGGTGTTCCAAACATGACACAAATTTTCAATTTTTATTCTATCTATTTCTCTCCTATTCCTTCTCTATTTCTTTTCTCTTTCTCATTTGTTCTCTTATATCCACTAAGATATCCTCAAATATTATTGAAGAATCAGAATCTACGGCAAAATTCACTCTAGGACACAACTTACGGCATAGTCACCACTCAACCGGATCAGGAAGCATCAGCAAATCAACATACTCCGTCACCTAAACCTTAAAATCCCTACTACAGCCACCAAAATACAAAACCCTCAAAACCCCATAGATTGTTCCAGAAACACATTCTTCATGCCATTTGATCCTAGGGAACAACTCACGGAATCTCTCTTACATGCCTGGATCAATAGTTATGGCCAATATTAGTTCCTAGACCCGAGTTTATTCCAGTTATTCATAGTTACACGGCGCTTTCACAAGGC